>QFDD01120265.1:0-19261 GCA_006871305.1 Vachellia collinsii
GAGACAAATCCGGCTATTTCCCCTACCTTGTGTGTGCAAGTTAAAATGTGAATTGAACACCTTTTATCAGAGACTATTTACAAAATAATGTAGATATTTTAGTAATAAAGTATTTACAATTAAATTAGAATTTTAAGTGGAGTATTAAATTCATAAACGCATGTCTTGAATTGTTTTGATTGCTCTTTAATATTACACATTGATGGCCTTAAAAGACGTTTCATTACTAATGACAAAAATCAATTTCATTAAATGACTTTTATGCCTATCAACGTTTAGAAAGTGTCTCTTCATTGCTACAATGGTGTGGCCTATAAAAGGTGCTTCAAGTCAAGGTTTTAGATATAGCTCACAGCTCTTGAGCTTTCGATCATTATTCTTCCCTCCTCTGATTCTCTGCTTTGCTGAGTTCTATTACCTTCTGCTAGTTCTGTGTCCCTGTATCCTTACAGGAAGAATCCGTTTAATCCTTGGGAGTGCCGCAACTTGCTTTGCCGGTAGTCGCGGAATAGCTCTTAAGGACAGTGTCATCGGACGCGACTCGGGTTAACTATTTACATGCAGGTGTTGCTGGCATCAGGATGGATACAACATTGTAAAGGAGTTGGAAGATCTACTGAATTACTTAAAGAATTTATGTGCTGTATACAACAGAAATGAATGAGGCTTTCCTCTGCAAGCTACTGTGGCGAATCAAGACTTTCTATGCTTTTGATATGAACATGAAGTGATTATCCTAGACTAGTTCGTGTTGTTTCATTAACAACAAAAGTGAATCACACTAATTAAACTGTCTCGATGAATGCGCAATTTTCAAGCAGCTTTTGTAAAAGATTCAGGCATGCTCCAGTTTTCGCATAGCCTTGATGTAAAAACCTCTACTTAAATTTGTTCAAATAGTTGGCTCATATAACCTACGAAAGTTAAAATCTCATTATCAATATAAGAATCTTCAAATTTGGGATGTCAACTGCCCCAAAGGAGTTTGGGACTCCTCCCAAATATGTTTTCCATGTTTCTTGGGATTTATTTTGAGCAGTAACTAATCCAACAGTTACCTTATGTTACAGATATACGTGGTGGGTCTCTATTTTCAACAGCTAATCACAGGTAAAGAGGCATCATTTTATGCAAGGATGTATTCTTTTGTAATAAAAAGTTTATGTGAGTTGGGTGGGATTTACTGTGCGAGTAAATACATTTTGGATCAGAGAGTATTTACAAATTATCCACTGCTAACAATATTCTGAATCTGTTGTATCAGTTATTTCTCAATTTTTGGGCTCTTGCCAAATGTGTTTTTCATGTTTCTTCATTTTATTATATTCTACATAAAATAAGTGACATTTTGATATTTTATGGGTAAAAAATGGTTATATTTTCAATTTTTAAATTTTTTTTTTAAATAAGCACTCTAAAATTGAGAATGAGATTGATGATTTTAAAGTATCTACTTTAAAAATCATGAGAAATTGAAGACATACATTTACTCTCTGATTCCATATGTATGTACTGGCCAAGTACGCCTCACCCAACTCACTTAAAATTTTTATTACAAAAGAATCCATCTTTAAATAAAATAATGCCTCTTTATAACTTTTTATTATAAAAGAATTCGTCGTTAAATAAAATAATGCCTCTTTATCTGTGATCAGCTGCTCAAAATAGAGACCCGCCACATATATCTGTAACATACAGTAACTTACTGGATTATAATTGGTTGATATTATTGACCTTAATGTTATATTGCTTCTTCTGTTCAACAAAACTGTAAATAGGTTTTTCTGGTTGCAAAAGACTTTGGAGCTCGACCTGCATATTTACTTGCTCTCCTACACCCTGAAAGGGTCTTAGGTGTTATCACATTGGGAGTTCCATATTTTCCTCCTGGTCCCCCTCAGTTCCACAAATACCTTCCTGAAGGCTTCTACATTTCAAGATGGAAGGTATATAATCTTAAAACTATACATATATATATATATATAGTTGAGCTGTTCCTAGTTTCTATTGGTAAGATAACTATCATTTGCAGCCTTAATTGTTCTATTTTTTTCGTGTTGGTCAGGAACCAGGAAGGGCAGAGGCTGATTTTGGGCGCTTTGATGCGAAGACGATTGTGAGAAACATTTACATCCTCTTCTCTAGAAGTGAGATACCAATAGCTGAGGAAAAGCAGGAGATTATGGATTTGGTGGATCCATCAACCCCTCTTCCCCCTTGGTTTACAGAACAAGATCTTGCAGCTTATGCAGCATTGTATGAGAAATCTGGATTCCCAAACGCATTGCAGGTTCCATACAGGTAGGTGATCATGCAATATATAGATATGATTCTTGCTGTTCTTAACAAAACTGAATCATTTTAGTCACAAGGTTCAATTTTCCCAAGAAGCTTTTGTTGAAGGCGTGGGTATTTGAAAGATTTTCTTCTTCTCAGTATCAAACAGGAAGCGATAAAAAGGAAAATTATTATAAAATCTCAAAGAAAAAATTAATTACCAAAAAGTCCTAATAATAAATAAAAATTATAAACATGTTGTTAATTTTTAGATCGGTATTTGTCATTATATAATACTTAGTTGTTATTCAACTTTTAAGTAATTAAATCTCTTTCTTAAAACATTATAGTAATCCCTCCCAAAGAAAGAGAAGTAAAGTCATTCTTACAGTTAAAAAAATATCATTAATTATTAACTTTTTATTGGTAAAAAGCCATATTGCTCTTTTATAGCATTTTCAAGGAAATATCAATTAAAGAATTTCTGAATACCCATGACTCCTATGCAAAGTCTTGGAAGGCAAAATTGAACCTTGACGCATATTTTATCTAGAAACCAGCTAGAAGACACTTCACCTCATTCCATGGAAGGTTGTGCTAGCTGTGGGTGAACTATATTAGTTATTGAGTACATATATATATACACACACAGGTCATTGGGTGAAGAGTACAACATAGCAGATCCAACGGTCAGAGTTGCAGCATATCTGATAATGGGTGGGAAGGATTATTTTCTCAAGTTTCCAGGGATTGAAGATCTAATAAAGAGCGAGAAGGTGAAAGAGTTTGCCCCCAACCTGGAGATAACGTTCATTGATGAGGGAAGCCATTTTGTTCAAGAGCAATTCCCTGAACGAGTTAATCGGCTCATCCTTGACTTCCTTGGCAAGCAGCTGATGAAAACAGCACAGTGAAATTCCTGGACGCCACAGAGACTTAATTGTGATTTATGAGTTGAAGTTGGCTTTATATATAAATTAAGTGTATGAGATTGATTCTATATGACATGTATGTCCCCTCCAAGCTTCAGTGTGGCTAGGCCTCTAATCAAAATTTACAGTAATGAATAAAGGGATTGGCTAGACATTAACAAATAATGAATTCGAACCTCTGTGTGTGTGAGATATATATATATATATATATCGAGAGAGAGAGAGAGAGACCATTAAAATCGATCTAGAAAGTTCACACAAGGCTTAGGCCACAGTATGTTTAGCTTGCGGCCGGGTATAATTATTAAAATGATTTCTTATTTTGTAATTTTGAGATTTTATATTTTCGTGTATTTACTAATTTTTATTACATTCACTCTCGTCTTTGTATACGGTTATTCCAAAAAGTTGCTCAAAGTAGTTCTTTTAGAAAAATAATGAAAAAACTACCTCTTTATTTTTTTAAAGAAAAATTGAAGCAAATATGATAAAATTCTCTAAAAGTAATTTTTTAAGGAGAAAATTTTAAACAAATGGGTCCTAAAAAGGTTGATTTTTTCCCTTTGCCCGAATAATCATATGTTTATATTAGCGATGGAATCTAATTTTCCAACTAATTTATTATCTATGATGTAAATATGTGAAATAAATTTTATTTCGACTTGAACAAATATGTTTTTATGACACTAGCAAACGATCTTAAAAAAAGGTAGAAATTGATTTATGGGTTTAAGTGTAAAAATATTTATAAATTTTTAACATAATTGTGTCTAGCACCGAGGCATCAATGTTAAAAAAGGGAGCAACAAACAAAGGTTGAGACTTGGATAGAAGAGGTTAGTCCTCTCTCACAATATAAAGAATCAAGGTTTGAATCTTCTTTAAAAGCGGTATTTATGTTTAGTGTTTGAGAGTGTCTCAACGTTAGAAAGATACCCCTACTTGACTTAAAATACACATACGTAAAAAATAATGTGGGCACAGTACAAAAAATAACATTGTCATGTTATATTTAATATTCATGACATCTTTATTCTCATTTTGATGTGCATAGTCGCATCAAAAGATATTTTTCATATGCCTTCATTCATGCATGTTACATATAGTTTCCTTTTGAAAAATTTGCATTTAGGTTCCACGTAAAAAAATTAATATAAAAAAAAATTCTAAGAGGTTGTTAATAATAAGTAAAACAACACAGATCAATAAACTAACATTAATAACCTTTGGTGATCTTTTTTATATTAATTCTCTATTTTGATATCAAAATCCAATTGCCACTCTCTTTTTTCATACAGATGATCCACGCTATATCTTGGCCAAAGAAAAAGAAAAAGATCCACACTATATATATTGTAGTTAAAAAGGGGAACAGAATCATCAACTTTCGAACCTGGTCCGGTCAATACGTACGTGAACAGAGAATCCAGATCTATCTTTTTATGTCTCAAGTCTCGTATGATAGAAAAATCATTTGTCTCCTTCAGAAAGCATCTTAATTGTTATTCCTTCAGGTTCATCTGAACCTGAAGCCGCAATCACGCAGAAAGACCATTTTGACCTCCTAAGTGCATGAATGCCAGGCTGCCAGCTCCCAAAAGTGTTCATGTATGTATGTATGAATACATGGACACAGACACCGAACCAGCCTTCTCAGTTTCCTCAGTAACCAGAGAATCCGCAAGATGGACCAAATTCAACACAAATTCGTCGACGTCGGCGGCCTCAAGCTTCACGTCGCCGATATCGGAACCGGTCTGAATGATAATTTTCTATTCCATTCTTGATTTAGTTCCTCCCTACCTACATCTCTATCAGAAGCTTCCAACGTTTCATCGTTTTTGGGTGTTTCATGTCCTAACGTCGTCGTTTTCCTGCATGGCTTCCCTGAGATATGGTACTCATGGCGCCACCAGATGATCGCTCTTGCCGGTGCCGGTGGCTTCCGAGCTATTGCCCCCGATTACAGAGGCTACGGCCTCTCTGACCCGCCACCCGAACCCGATAAAGCCACCTTCTCTGACATTCTTAGTGATCTGCTTGGAATGCTCGATGCGCTTGATCTTGCTAAGGTACTAGTAGCTTGTTGGAATTAATTTTTGAAAAGTGATCGTAAAGAATCGAAAACAACAAAAAAGTTAAAAAGGTTTTATCTCAACTCGTGTGAAGTGATTCTGAAGATGGTGGATAAATAAACCCTAAATATTTGAGCTTCCTACGATTTTTTAATTTAGAAAGGCTGTAAACCCATGACGAGTTTATGCTTCAACTTCCTGATTCTTTTAATAAATAGATTGAATTACACTAAGCTTGCTCGAGAAGGTTGGAAATTATACATGTGGCTGTGAAAATATCATTCATTGCAACAACAACAAAAAAACGTCTGATTTAGTTTCAATGAACTAGCTGCTAAGATAACCTTTTGCAGAGTTCTTGTTATCATTTTAAAAATAAAATTAATTTTTCTACTAAGCACATTTATCTTTTTATCGGAAACAATCATATTTGAATCACTAAATGTTAACAACTTTTCATATTGTGAAAGATTAATCCCTTCTACTAGATTCAATGGTGGTGGTTGATAAGTAAAATTGAATTTTCATGTTGTGTAGAAAAACTAAATTTACTGGATTTCTATAAAGTATATTTCTGTAATGTATATGGAATGTTGGTCGAGCCAGCCAGATGATATGTTTGAAAGAAAATATGTCCAGAGTAACTAATATCACCTTCGGCAAGAGGTTAATGTAAAATATCTTAATAATAATAATAATCCAATTTCTGGTTCCATCTTGTTTTATAGTCTGTTGTGTTGGAAACAAAACAGGGTATTTTTGACATTGGCCTGTATGTATGTAAATAGGTTTTTCTTGTTGGAAAAGACTTTGGAGTTCGAGTTGGTTATTTATTCGCCACTCTACACCCAGAAAGGGTCTTGGGCATAGTCACTTTTGGAGCTCCATATGTGCCTCCAGGCTTCTCTCAGTTCCACAAGTACTTTCCTGAAGCCTTATACATTTTAAGATTTCAGGTATGTTCTTAAACTCTATTGTGTTTCAGGTTTTATCACAAGTCCTATTTTATTATGCAATCTTGCTCTGTCCATTATAGGAGCCAGGAAGAGCAGAGGCTGATTTTGGACGCCTTGATGCAAAAGCTGTTGTGATAAACATTTACATCCTCTTCTCAAGAAGTGAGGCACCAATAGCTGAGAAAAACCAGGAGGTTATGGATTTGGTGGATCCTTCAACCCCTCTTCCAACCTGGTTCACAGAAGAAGATCTTGCAGCTTATGGAGCATTGTATGAGAAATCTGGATTCCAAACTGCATTGAAGGTTCCATACAGGTAATGGAATGATTTTGGGTTCTCTTATTTCTTATCTCTAGATAATTAGAAGCAAAATAACCGGTCAACAAGTTACCCTAATGGCATTGCCACTTGCTATGATTATATGAGGTCTCAAATTTGAGTCTACCCATTTATTTAAATTGTATGAAATCGGACAAAAAAAAAAAAAGGAAGCAAAATAACTTGTCTGCAATAAGTTGGTCCAGTGCCAGCGCCACCTGTCACGTTTGAGATTTCATATGCTTAAATTGTATGAAATTAAAAAAAAAAAAAAAAGTAAAATAACTGTTTGGGAAACTTGCTGGGCTGGTGAATTTGGTTTTTTCTTTTTTGGCTATTTGCATTTAGAGGTCTCTTGATGAAGAATTCAACTTGCCAGATCCAGTAGTGAAAGTTCCTGCACTTGTTATTGTTGGTGGCAAAGATTATTCTCTTAAATTTCAAGGGGTTGAGGATTTAATAAAAAGTGGAAAGGGGAAGGAATTTGTCCCCAGTTTGGAGGTAACATTTGTTCCTGATGGAACCCATTTTGTGCAGGAACAATTTCCTGAACGAGTTAATCAGCTTATTCTTGACTTCCTTGGTAAGCACATTTGATCGTAAACTTCACTTTGAAGACTTTGTCATGGTGTAAAATAAAATTCTAAAATATTTGTGCGCACGTGTTAAAAATAAAATAATAATTTAATTTTAGATCTCAAATTAATTTTATCACTTTCAGTATTATATTTTCTATGGTGAAGAAAAATTTGTTGGCAGAATGATAAGGAAGGTTTGATGATTTATAAGAGCTAGATAACATTTTTCAAACCAAAAAAATGTATCAAATATTCATTTGTTGGTATCTATACTTTTCTTCAATTTTTAATTTGGTACCTGTATGATTTTTTTTCCTAACTAAATGCTTTAATGATACTCTATTAGCAGCATCAACTCTTGTACAGGGGCTAACTGTAACAAAACAAAGTCACAAGAGTTAATGATGGTAAAAAATAATGATAATAATAAATTAATTAAGAGAAAAAAAACACACAAGTATCAAATTAAAAATTGAAAAAAAAAATATAGGCATCCATAAATGAGTTTTCCCTATAATTTAGTATGAATAGTATTCTCTAGTTATTATTTATTCCCTAATCACTAATCTGTAATAAACTTTAGGTTTTTTAACAATTATGTTGAGATCATCCCCCCTTTCATAGAATCCTCTGATATTCTAGCTGCCTGTCCTATTCTACTGTGATGCATAAAAAACTCTCATTGTCTCACTAGCCGGAATTTTTTGTTCTTCATTGGGCCATGAAACTCATTTTTCTGACCAAAATGGGCCAGAGAACCCAATTGAGAATACACAATAGACATTAATGTGACTTCTGAATGAAATCTCTATCATTATTTAGATAAAATAAGGAAATTACCCTGCTTCATCTCATAAAGTTGCTAAAGCGATGGATAAAACAAAGGATGGGTGGATTCAAACATAATATAAAGGCTCCTGATACAAGAATATGAATGAATAAACAAAAAATTATGAACCATAAGGGGGGAAAAATAGCACTACTATTACACAGAAACCATGCCAGGAATGAATCCAGGCATTTGCCACTGAATTTTGTATACAAGCATCTGGTCACCAATCGCATGAAACAAACACAGGAAAAGGTTGTATATTGGGGGGTAAAAATAAAATGGAGCCAAGATGCAGAACTTTGAATTGAGTAAAAAAAAGACTTGGTCAGTATGATGAAGTGACCAGCATCAAATCTCATTTCCTTGGGCGAGCACAACAAACACTACTGTAGGCTGAGGCTGTACAAGTTTTCTGTTTGTAGAGAAGCTCTTTCATGGAATCCGACACGATTCGATGACTTCACTCACGGCTTTATGAGTCTCCGGCGAAATCATGTTCAAACTCAAGTGAAATTCCTGGAGACATGTAATTATGAGTTGAAGTTGCTAAAAATGTTGTAGACAAAAATATAGAAACGTGGGCCCATAGGTGACAGAGTAGGCCACTATGCAACAAAAGACTAGGCAAGGACTCCCAATAAATTATCCCACCGTGTTGCTGGTGAACTTAAACCTTAAGGTCACAAAGGTTATAGAAATTAGAAAGTCAATGTTAAATGCTTTACACCCCAAGACAAACTGTGTTAGTTATCGTTTAAACCTAAACCCATGCTCCAATAACCATTAATAAAAGGGAAGATTGTATTTCACAAAATGGTAATTGCGGAATCTAATTTGCCATGGTATTCACCAGTGCCAAGTACAACATACCACAAATCGGTCTAACACGGGCACAAGAATAGCTAACTTGCGATCTGGAAGATTGTCAGCAATTGCTTCTCGTACGCTCTTGCTGCACAGCCAAAACACACACAGATAAAAAGCCTGAATAAATGCTGCAAGATAAAAATTGAGCAAAAAAATGGACAAGAAAGATAACCTTTCAGTAGAAAGAAAGGCTAGAAGCAGGGCTGAATATGCTTCTACAATCATTTTCTCAGCTTCCTTTTCACCTTCGAGCAGAGCCGCCTCATCGTTCTGCATAATGAAACACACGGTAACTCTTGAAAATAACATCAGAGGAGGCAAACAAGAATTCCTGCCTTAACTCTTGGAACCTAATGTACGGGTCCAACACTTATTTCCATGTTCATTTGAATTAAATCTACATCTTTCACTTGCAAGTTGCAAGTTGCAAATAAATAAATGATCGCAACTATTCTAGTTAGGCGAACAACAACAGCATTCCATCATCTAAATTGCTGATGAAGCATAATACGATGCGATATAATGGATGCAAAGACCAATAAGCCTTTATTTATTTAGAAATTATAACATCACTGACAGTAACTTCCATTCTTTGATGCAACACAATGATAATAAGGAATGAAAATAAGAAAATTCAACAAAATTCTAAATTAGAAATGGTACCAACCAGTTGCAAATGTTTATCATCCCCAGATCCATCACTCCCACCCTGGTTTGCCAAGAAAATAGAGCACAACAACTGAATGACATCTCTTTGAGCTTCTTGGTCCAAGCCCTCTGAAGCAGGTAGCATTATACTGGCTGCTGCAAGACGTGATCTATAGAAACCATAACAAAATTTGAGGGGCAGTAGAAAAAACCAAAAGAACACATAAATAGTGTGTGAATTCCAACTGCCAGTCAGTAAATAGCTTTAAAATTAAATTACCTGTTATGACTATCCTTCTCTACCAGATTCACAAGCAAGCCCAAAATGGCAACAAGAAAATCTAGCTCGTGATCAGTGAGATGTGCTTCAAATGGATTGCTGGTTGCACCTTTTGAAGTATTTTCTTTTATTTGAGAAAAGGAAGATGATGTTGAGCTGAAAGAGGGGAAATGGCCAGCAATTAACGAAGACATTGTCTCCAGTCCACCATGTAAAGCAATTTGCCGACAGCCAACAGGATTGTCATTAGTCAAATTCATCAGCACCTACAATGAAACAACAAAAATAAGCACGTTACTTGTATCCAATCCATTCTCCTTTCCACGAGGAAACTCATAAAGGAGTTCTGCCGAAAAAGGGAGAGAGGAGGGGGATGAGAGGGCGCATGATTCATATCCTAGCTGAATTTAGGCCTACTGTGATAATAAACAGAAACGAGAATTGTATGCCATCCAACATTTCACTGGAGCATGGCATTAGCTAAGAAAGTCACAGACCCATGCATAAAAATTGAATGATCTGATTTGTAGATATTCCCTTCACTTTCATTAAACTTCTCAACACTAAATGATTTAGAATCCTTTGTTTACTTAATCCTACTCATAAGCTCTCCAATTCAACTAAAAGAGTTCAGACTCCTAATTCATCTTCTGCATTCTTGAACAAGTTCCACTCCTGTTTCCAAAATCTCAATCCTAATTGAGAGAGGCTTCCATTAACAAAATAATTTAAAAATCTGAAACTCCTTTTTAGGGTAAAGTAGAACATCAAAGGACCCACACACTAATAATTTTTGCGGCTTTACTGATCTTTACTGATTTTTTTACAGCAACGGCCTCTGCTGAGTTCTGTGGGTAAAGCAACCTCAGAGACAACTGTTAATTTACTTTTGCATTGTAAGGCCAATATTTCTCATGGAATCATCTGTCTGGAGTTCTCAGTGAACACTGGGAACATGCGTATACATTATAGAAGAGATAAGGAGGCCAAAATTTGAGGTGGCTTGCAATTTAAGCCGAAGGAGAATGCTCCTATTTCCAAGGACATCTATTTGCCCTCGCATGTTTTATGGCCTGGAATTGTGCCAGAGGCCTATCTTTGGTGTTCCATGCATTGCATTTTTCATTCATTCCATTTGTCCGATAAGGAAAATGAATAATGAATGATATATAGAGAGTACTTCTATTTAACTTCTAGCAAGATATTTCCTAGACATAATCGGAAGAATGGATAATAATTGAAATGTAGATAGATCAAACGCAAAGAAATACCTTGACAGCTGTAAGTAGGCAATCAGCTAGAAGGCTGGATACTTCATCACCAACGTCAGAAGTGGAACAACTGACATCACCATTATTGGATTCTAGATGGTCCACAGTTGTCTGGGATTGGCGTCCATCTTCAAATTCTCTTTTCGAAGGCTCACGTTTTTTAGATTGATTTCGCTTGTGTTTCCCTGACATTAGCTCCCATTTAGAGGGTTGAAACTCATCCTCATCAAATGCAAACGGATCCAGGCTATCGTCTAAAACAACAACAGGAATCCCATCAGTTGAGGAGACATTCTTCCTAGAAAAGTTATTGGTCATGGATGTTTTGCAATCTGAACTCCTTGATGAACCACTGCAAGACCCATAAGTGGAAGAATTGACTCTCATCTCCAGCGAATAAGTATCACTCATTGAAGTGCTGGATATTTCATAAATGGAAGGCGAGTCTTCCAACTGAGAACATGTCAACAATTGGCTGTTATGAGATACATTAGATTTCTTATCTAATGGGGCTCTCTCCAGACCATGGCAATTTCTAGAGGAATTCCTGGATAAGGTCTCATTTCCTGCAAGTTAAAACACAAAACTAAAATCTGGATGACATATTCCAATATTAGTTAAACAATTTCAAACAACTTCTTGCAAATATTTCAATAAAAGTTCACAAATCCAACACCTTGAGGTGACCTTTCATCTTTGACTGCCTTACTTTTTCAGTTGAAGTTCACGTATTCTTTTATGGTACAACCCACCTACACCCACACCCACCAACGCAATGAAAACCCCCTCAAGGTATCACTCATCAATGTGGCAGGGGCTCCTTCCCCACTCCTTTCTCTCTTTTCCAAGGGAAGGGTCGTGAACGTGGCAAGCACCCCCATCCCCAGGAAGTGACCACTAACATGACAAATACTTTCACCCACCAAATTTTGTAGCACAGTAAACAACAATGAATTACCTTCAAGGTCTGTCAGCAGATCCAGTTGAGAACCAAGACCAGCCGAAGCAAAAGGACTGCAAGACTTGCTACCCTTTGATGATGTGGAAGCCCTTCTTCGTAAATTTAGATCTAAAAAGTTAAAACATCTTTTAGCGTGCTTTTGGGATAAAATTTAAATTTATCAAAGCATAATAGCATATTTAATAAAAAATCATAATAGAAGGAGACAGTAATCTACAAAAGGGAAAATTACCCAGATGTACCATTACCTGAGAGAATTTTAACAACCCGTATGACCAGCTCTGTGAAAGATAATAATGTTGCCAAAGAACTCAACTTTCTTTTCATTCGAAGCAAATGATCCTATTATGACAAAATAGATGTAAAAACTGATAGATTACCAACTTCGTTAGGCTAAGAATGTGATAAAGCTTAAGGTCACCTAACGATGGAAAGATAAACAAACATCCATAAATAGGAGTCATCTATTTCCAAAAAAAAAAAAATTGAGACAAATTTATAAGCGGAGAATAAAGAGATATGTGGTTGCACCTGATTGTCTTTACTAAGAAATGTAGCATTTTCCATGATCTTCAGACATTTGAGAAGCAGAATTAGACTTTTCAGCTGTTTCTCATTCCTCAAATCTTTGGTCGACAGATCTTCCATCCAATTCTGAGAGACAATTCATGGTTTCGGGATAATAAATACCATAGTAAATTAATCCACATTGAGGATGTATATGGAGAATACTGAATAGACATCAAGAAGAGCAAACATATCATTCATCTACCGAATCCATTACATAGAAACAAAATATCTGTGGTAATTACTCTGATTTTCTCCTATGAAGGCAAGGCTGAAGTTATAAATTTGAGTAAAAATATGCAAAAGCAATGTAACAACAAATTAGGTCTAAAGTACCCATAATTTGTTTTATAATCAAATCATACAGAACGAAACTACTGGCGCATGGACAGGAACACAACACATCTCAGAACGAGAAAAATCAAAGAAAAAAAGTATCTCCAGTCTCCACCTTTAGCTTTCTACAGGAACTTCCTTTTGCTTTAGTTGATTAATATTAAAAATTCCAATTACCAAATATAATAAAGCATATGCAGAATTAACCTAACATACAAGCTCACACCTCCAAATCCGAATAACAGTTCATGGCAACTTCAAAGACAGCATCAAGTCCTCCATGCTCCCTTAACTGTTCTTTGAAATTCCCATTGGCCTTCCGAACTGCACCAGTAGTTTCTGACAATACACATAACCAAATATCAGCAGAGCATTAAATTAGAGAATGCAATTGGTTGATCACACACAAGATTATAAAGAAAATCAGCGGGACCACCAAAGGTTACAGTCTATAAAAGTGATTTCATGGTCAAACGCAAGCATCAAAGGGTGGCAGAGAAAACTAAAGTCACAGAATCAGAAATTACAAGGAAAAAACTAAACAAATCTTAATTTTAAAGGAAAATTGAGTAAACACGACGACCACAATGTGACATAAAATACTTTTGACCCAGTAAAAATTCAACAAGGTCAAGCTCAACTCAAATTGTAAAGTGCCTTCAAGTTCCAATAGCGAGTCCTAGACTGTCAAGTATACAGGTTACGTATAATGGGCCATTTTTACTTTTGCATGAAGCATCCAACTTTATTATATCAAAGAATCAGATAAAGTGAAGAAAAATGAATAACTTTAGCTAGTAACATATAATGTTCAAGGTGATATTTAATTCAATACCATCAAGAGAGATGGCAGATATGCAAGCCTTCTCAATAGTTAGCAATGCTAACCATATTGGGCATAACTCTGGCCTCTCTTCCCCACTGCCATTCCGACAGGTAGTTTTTAGCTCTTTACAATTCACTAGAATTTCTTCAACTCTAGAAAAAACTGCTACAGAACTGGAGTCCAATCTACTTGGTGTTTTTTTGGAGACATCAACTTTTTGACGCAATGCTAGAAGTTTTGAGCCAAGTTTAGGCTCTCTGTCTTCACTTGCTGTGGAGACAATTGGTCTCAACAACTTCATTAGAAACCGAACACAACTGGATGATTCAAGAAGGCGATCATCTTGACCCTGAAACAAAATTATATTTGGTAAACACAGGTGAGAGAATCATGAAGTGTGACAATATTACAGAGTCCACACTTAATATCAAGGGAATATTTATGCCACTAAAATATCATGCAAGTAGGCAATGAACAATTCTTTCTTACCCAATAAACATCAGAAGTGAAGCCAGAACATAAACTTATCAATATATGCAACACATATTTCTTCATACACACATCCTGTACTGTATACTTCCCATATGTAAGAGCTTCCTCCAAAAACTTTTCTTGTAAATGACAGGGTATACCAGATTTCAGAACAAGCGGCTAATACAACAACAACAACATAGCCTCATCCCACTAGGTGGGTCAACTAAATAAAAGCTACTGTGCTCTATCGTAGACTAGAACAAGCAATTAATAGAAGCAGAAAATCATTGAAGGTTAATGAATGTTTTAAGCATAAAATTTCCACCAACCATAAACAATATGCTAGAAGGTTTGATGAATGAAGGGCCGAAACCATAGGAATAACTAAGAGTAAATGAGTGACTGAACAAACTTAGAAGAAATGAAACTTGGTAAAGGAAACAGAATATTGCTACGATAGGTCCCTCCACTGAATAAGAACAAAATAAAAGGAATTTTTATGGATGACACTAAACAACTAATCCTATATATGAGCAGGAAAAAAGTAAGCAACCAAGCATACTTCAGATCTTGTAATCCAATAAGATATTGATAATTTTAAGAAAAGACAATCTAGCATGTGAACCAATGTCATTTAGAATAGAAGATCTATTACAAGTGTCTTAGAAATGAAAGAAGAGTCTACATCATTTGTCAAATGTTCCAGCGATCAATGAGGTTTCAACCCATGAAATTAGCAAAACGTGACATACTACGTCATATAAAAAAGTCAAATGAGAGCAAAAGAATGCTGAAAGGGAAGAATAAACAATTAAAGGAAAGTTCTCAAACTATTTAGGGCAAGTTTGCCTTCCTTAAAAAAAAAAGCACTTTCATTCTTTATGAGATAAAAACCCCCCTCACATATTTACCTTATACAATGCAACAAAATCACTTAAAATAAGTTAAACCAAATAAGCACTTCATGTCTGTTTGGGTGGCCATTTCGGACACAAAAATGTCCATTTGCTCAAATCCAACTTTCAGATTTGAGCAAATGTGGGTTTTGAAAGTTATTAGCTTGAAGTTACAGTGACAAAAGAGACGCTAAGTTCAAGATCACTAAATTAGGGATGCAATGACGAGTTAAGGGTAGCAAGGCAGAATAATTGTTCAAGGTATGCTGTAAGAATCAAAACACCAGGAAGGAAAATTATAAATTCAATGGATTGTGTAACTTAAATTGTTCATGCTTAAGAATACAAGCCTAGTATAGCTTGTAACTGCTATTACAAGTGATGGAGAAGAGGAAGAGTTAAGGTTTATAGAGGCATCATAACAAGGAAAAATAACCATTGCTTTTGTACTGCCTACTACCCACCAGAAGGTTGGTACTATGGTACTTCCAGCACATCATCTACCCACTTCAGGATTTTTTCTCTCAAGCTAACTCAGCCATAAACTTAAAAAACATATGAATCCACATGAAAAAACTTAACATACTGAAAATATGAGACAGTCAGCCATAGCATTAGAGATATATTATCAATGGCTAATGACTAAATATAGAATCAAACACCCAAAAAGACAGCAAACTAGCCGGGTTAAAACAATCAACTAGTTAATACTTGGGGGGACCATTGCATTGAATTAATATTAAAGGAGAAAGATAGCCTGCAACCTCTAGAAGTTTGTGGAAGCTTACAAATTTTTATCAATCATAACCCCTAAGTTGTCTGAAAGCTTCTTTCATAATTCACTACAGTAACAATTTCACTAATAGAACCCTACAAGACTTACATCCCTGGTCAAGATGTGTAAAAGTGTTGCAGCTGCAAGATTGCTAGGAGAATCATCAAGACTGAGCCGCAAAATAGCATCAGCTATTGCCTTTGCCATCCTAGAAAGAAAGCACATGAGAGATCTATCAGATACACATCCCCAGCAACATATTTCCTCAAAGAGAATAGGTAAAATATGTATACAACAACAACAAGCTTTATCCAACTCAATTTAAAATTTCAATTAGTATTCTCTTCGATTGTTTCTTCTATTTCAATCTTGGGAAAATCAATTTAGGTAAACCGGTCGTGCCTACCAACAGTTTTTGCGTTAGCATAACATGAAGGCATGATAGTAAATGAGTATTTATAAAGGTTTCACATGTTTTATGCAGCAAATGACGAGGCAAGGTTACATGTAACTCTGAATCCTTAAAAGGAAACATTAATTACTCTCAGTCTCATTCTATCAATAGGTGAGAAAGTCCGGTGAGTAAATGACCCTAATGCAACCCTTAAAGGGGTCCAAATCTAACTTCCAATCTAATTCGCAATTATCATACCAGGCTCACATATTAACCAAAATTCATGTGTTTGTCCCCCCCCCTCCCGGGGGCGGGGTTCTCTTCTGTTTCTCCAGAACCGCAAAGAAATAATCGGCCCAACAATGAAAATTTGAATTAAAAACTACCGCCCAATGTCAGAAGCTAGAAATGATTGAAAAGAAACACAATAAATTTATAAATCACATTCGTCAAACAATCAAGAAGAACTACCATGAGTTCATCCAGCTAACCCGATCCCAATTTTAAAATTTAAGCTCAAAATTCACTTCAGCAAACCCCAACACCAGAATTCCAAGAACTTCAATTCCTATACGTTCCTCGTGAAATTTTCATACTAATTCACATACCCTTGAGTTCGTAGAAGCCTCCGTTGATGCGCCGTGCCGCATATAGACAACAGAGACACCAAGCTCGCCCTTCTGATCCGCACAGGCTGACCTTTCCGAAGCCCATCCAGAGCAAAATTCACCTCATCTACATGCTCCATCATCTCCCCAAATTCCTGTGCCTCCATCAACGTAGAAGTCGCCGGAATCGACAGCCCACAGTTCCCGGGCAATTCCGTCTCCTTCTTCCCAGTCCTCGCTCTCTTCGAATTCCTAGACACCCCGTTGCACAAATCGTCGAAAGGGACCCTTGAGGGTAAGATCGAATTCGTATCGCAGGGGTCCGAATCGAACGCAGGCCAATGCGAGGACGAACCTTGGGACGAGAATGCGAAGCCGCAAAGGTGGTCCTGCGAGCTTTCTTGAGACAAAGGCTCCCTGAAGGTATCGGAAACGTCGTCGTTCGAGTCGTCGGAGTAGGCCCTCGAAATTGGTCTGTTGCGGCGCCCGTATGTCCGAACGATCATGTTTGGTCCTCGAAAATCACTGCAGGCGGCTCCGAAGGTTATCTTGAAGGGTATAGATTGGGCATTCTGAGTAAAGGAGGGGGCTTTTTGGGGAATAAAGAGCTGAACTCTCAAATTTGAATTGAGAATTTAGAGTACAGGAAGGCGAAGTAGGGTTTCGAATATGTCTCAACCACGGAGCGATTCGCTGAGCTGAAGATGAAGAAGGCTCAGGAATGCAGAAAGAAGACGGATGAAGCACAATACAGATTTGTTTTGCTGCTTCACTGAGGTCTTTTCTTGGTATTCTTGTTTTCTTTCTTGAAGATTTTATTTTGTTTCCTTTTTCTTCCCCTCTTTTTTGAATTTCCTCTGTTTTATCATCAAATTCCGTGCGAGTTTCTAAAATCCCTGGGCCATGAGCATCGTCCCCTAGGCTAGGAACAAAATCAAACGAGGTTTTCCCAACGAGGATTCGATGAATTTGGGATTTGTCATGATTTGAGTACCAATTCACAAGGTAATTATAAACCATTTGAGTCAATGCAGAATATGAGGTGAAAGTGTAAAAATACTCCTTCCTAGTTTTACATTTACAAATTTAACGTGTTAGGGTCTAGAATTTTATTTTTATTTTAAATATTTATGTGTATTTTTACATATATAATAAACCCTAAACATTCTTTAATAAAGAGTTTATTTGTCAACATTCCAAAATTACTTCTAGAATCACTCTCACATAAGTCAAGATAAAATGTCCCTCACATGTTTACCTCAGATTACGTACAATCACTTTTCAAAAGTTAATCAAAATAAACTAAAAAACGCATGAACATTTTTGCATCTTAGTTTTGGAATGCTTTAACTTGAATTAAATAAGTTACGTAAGGCCTTTTTTTACTGTGTAATTTGCACTAACAAAAAATACCTTTTATTTAAAATCCTATGACTAATTTGTAAAATTTAAGAACAATAGGTTAATTTTGGTGTGCTTTATTATTAAATCCAAAACTATATGAATGATTTTTCAGGGAAAAAAAAAAAGCGTCAGTGCTGGAACTTTGGTGTATTATAATCAATTTTCAATAGTCAGTCAATATCTAATTTCTGCAGTAAGCTGATTAAAAATAGTTGTAACATTTGATTGATGGCCATGAGTTGCCCTAAACCATGTGCTTTTGTTTGTTTGTGCTAGGTTTAGACCAAAGCATGTATTCTTGTTTGATCGAAATAATAATTAATTTAGATTCTGTCTGAAAACGAATTAATGTTATCATTATATTTTTGGTTGTTTTAGAAGAACAAAAAATTTATTAAATCCTTGGGATTCAATGTAGGTATTTAGGTATTTGCAAGCTGGTTTTCCTGTAAAAATTAAGAAATAAACCATATCATTTAATCATAATTCATAAATAATGTAATTTGAATGATGAATTTTCACTTTGGTATGTTTATTGCATCTATTGTGCTTAATAATTTTGTAATGCAAAATGTCAAATATGAAACTCAATAAATGCTAGTTACTTGTCAAGTTTAGACGAGATTTTGAACATGTTTAGCGATATATTATGATTTGTGAATATGTATTAATGTTTCGCACCAACTTCATGGAAACAATAATTCATCCATTTAGAATCATAAAAGTTGCATCTTTTTTTAAGATTAGTTTAGAGTTATGATAAAAATAAAAAAAATTTACTTTATCAAAATTTCATGGAAACAACTTTTATTGCTTGATTTTTTATTATGATTACAGAAATCAAATTAATTTTTTAAAATCCATCCATTCTGATAAAAAAGGTCACGTCCATTCAAAATTCATTCATAATTCAATTTTAAAAAAATAAGATGTGACCTTTCTAGGACAACGTTAAGGTTAAAGATGAAATTGCACCAAATTAAAA
>QFDD01120266.1:0-25612 GCA_006871305.1 Vachellia collinsii
TGGTCGGGGAGGGGAGGTGAGGGGGGTGGGGATCTTCCGTAGTAGAGATAGAGTTTTTTTTTTTTTTTTTTGGGGTTCGTTCCTTTACCTGTGGGACCAAATGAACAGAGATGGCAATACATATGGAGACAAAAATCTAGGCCCATATGCCATTTTCACTTTCAGCATTAAATATATAAATGCATCATATTACAAGAAAAAGAAAAATGAAGAAGGCCATTTGTTTTTGGACCAGAAGTCTGTAGATGACATTTACAAGAAAACTCCGGTAAGCGCTGTTAACATTAACAAAGTGTACAAACCGATTCATAAGGATAAATATGAATATGAAATAATAGCAAAAAGCCTAGGAGATTAAAATTTACAGAACCTACAGTTGTTTTTGTTTTCAGTGTGAACTGTCAGAAACCCAGCCAGACATAATACCATCATCTACTGGTTTGGGACCACCACAAGACCTTGAAACTGATTCGAAAAGCTTTTCGATTTCTGGGGCACATCTTATGAAGGATCGATTCCAGAAGTTATATCTTAGATTCTGGAAATGACAAAAAAAGCAAGTGCAATTAAAAATTATTAAGTCATCATAATAGAATGAGTATACAATACACACACACACACAACAGAAAGAAGGAAAGTATACCTTGATCAGCTCAATGAAAGTGATGAGCAAGCCCCATGGATGGGGTCGATTAACAATAAGGCGTTCTAACAAGACTCTAGTAATTTGTTCTTGAATAATTTCCTGCTATGTCAAAATATAAAATATTCAGTTGACTAAAACATGCATTTGCCATATGAACACATTTAACAGACATTACTAGCTAATACCAAAGAGCTTTTCAAGGGCAAAAAGAAACGGAAAACCACAGCTACCAGATTTGGGCAAATATCCGTAAGATTAAGATATGTTTAACATTTCATAAGAAAGTTGACTGAACCCTCCTGTTGAGATGTTGCCGTCGCATGTGTAAAGAGAGCAATGACAAGAATATTTCAATAACTCCAGAAATTTTGACAGATGAGGCACATGGGAATGTCTCCAGAAACATGAATGTCAGTAATTTTAAAATCAAAGGGGTCAAAAGTGATGTTTGGCCCTACCCTAAGGCAGATAAATACAGGAACAGGGGTATGACAACTGACAACAGCACAACCATGTGAATCACTAGCAAAGTGAAGGTCTAAGACTTCAAATATGACAACTGACAGCAGCACCTATAACATGAGCATTTTGTCCAAACTATTGTACTCGATTATATTTTAACATAAGAGAAAGGTGTCAGAAATATGTGTTTACCTGGTTTGATTCAGCAAATAAGTATAGAAGGATGAATGAAAAGTAGTGCGTATGAGTATTCGGGTAACGTAGTTGATTCGCAATAGCATTCAGGAAAAGGTAGCGCCCCTCAGTGTCCAAGTCCACAATTAGAGCCTTGTAAATATCCAATGCAGCACCGACAGAAAATACAGACAAAGGAAATGCCCCTGCAGCTGATTGGGGAGTTCGTCCCTGCAATTGCTGGATGGCCTGCAAGGCAATAGCCCAAAAGGAAACGAAGATATAAGAATTTAGTCAAGGCAGGAGATAGCTAAATAGGGATTCACAAGATCCCCAGAACTTGAAACAAGCAGCTTCCCTCAAGGCCACAACCCATTTACATTAGAGAATCAAAATATACACACCACACAGGGTTGGATCAGGTGGTACGGATGATGCAGTATATGGCAGTGTACAAGTTAAAAAGCATCCTAATGCATCTAAAACAAACTGAAAATCAACAGGAGAGTTAATATTTAAAAAACAACATACCTGCATTCCAACATACAGCACAAGTGAGTTTATCAATGGAACATTGTAACGGGTACCAGCAGCGGTGGCTTCATTAGGTGAGAGGAGCACCTTCTGCTTTAGTTCAGACAAAAATTGAGCACCCGGCTGCTTTGTCTGCAGATATTTGACCAATTAATCACGAATCAGTTTGGAGAAAAGAGAGCCAAGAACATAGAAAAATAAAAATTTTAGAACACTTTGGGGAGGGCATAGGGACAGATTATCCCATAGGAGCAAACCTAAATGTCATTATCATCATCCAATTCATAAAATAAAATCACAAGATGGGATATTACCTTCAGATATTCATCTACATCAGCCTTCATCTGCTTAGCCTTAAGTGCTGCATCAACCTCCGAAAAGATTCGAGGGGATAAAGTTATTTCTTGAAGCAAATCAATCTGCAAAGGAAAGCAAAAGGGTAGCCATGTCACACCAATGCTGAATATTGTGACCAAAAAAGAAAAGTAGACAAAATGAATGTCCAAAGACCTTCAAATTAGGTGTGGATGGATCCGGTAGCCTCATACTACGAGGAAATGCACTTAGAATAATATTTCGCATTTGTATGCAGCTAGGAGGAATAACATCACAGAAGGTGAAATGATAATCACATAAGAACTCAGGAAAGTCATGAAGTAGCACCAAGAGAACCCTAAGTGTGCCTTTATAGAGAAAATGAACCTGATGAACACAAAGGAAAGAGAAGACAGAAAATATATACAGTTATACACATAAGACTCATTATCACACTTTCAGCACACAGAGAGCAAATGAAGAGAAGGGTACAGTTACAAACCGGCCCTCCAAGTTCAGCATGCCTCAAAAAAGGCTCCATGAATTGGAACAAATCTACAAGCAACCTTTGAATGTAAGGCCAACCTTTCTGACCATTGCCAAACAACATCTTTGGTAAGAAACTCCTATGACTTATCAACTCAAGCCATACAAAGCTGTATAAAATGTTTAAAAAACACTATCAGAAATATACCATCATAATATGTACCGAGAATTGGTTGTATAAAGAATAAAATATAAATTGTTACTTCAACAAAAAAAAAAAGATCGTTTGTTCCAAACAAAAGATAAAATACCAGTATTAGCAAAATGAGCAAATATTAACGATTCTGAAACACAAGGGAGAGGAGACATGCTATTTATACAAAGAACAAAATATGCATATGGTTGGTTATTGGGAACTGCTGAGTATATTTCTATTTGTGGATCTATTCTATATACGTTAACTCCTCGGGTCACTTGTGTAAATATTCTTATCAGCTCTAGGCATGTTGATGTAAAATCTCTGAAGCCTCAGACCAATAGAGTCTCCTCATTTGTGAAGGAATTAGAACTTCATTCAATAAATATTCCTCCCAGCCTTTGCTTTGTTATCTTTCCGCATATCAAAGAAACATAAAAGATCATCCAACTTCTGCGTCTCATTCATATTCAGAGGCCTTCAATTGTCTCTGTTTAGTACGAAATCTGGTGCTTTGTTCTTCATTAACCATCCCTATTCCCCAAGTTATCATCCTTTGGCTTCAAATCAGACCAAATTATCAGGAACTTCAGTAGACATCATCTTCTGGCCCAACCCAGGAAGACAGCTCAAGAATCACCACCGTGCACTAACACACACTGATCATAGAATGTCAGTACACTGACATGCCAACATGAGAGATCAGGAGCCCCTTACATCTCCAAATGTTGTTAATGACAACTCAGTAAGAGAATCAGAACATACAAGCAAAGTGCAGAAACAAATGTATGCATGTAAGCAAATAATATTCCATCATTAAAACTTTTTTCAGAACAAAAAAGTACAACAGCCAATGGATAATTCATATATGCCAAGTCAAACCTGAATCCAGGAACGTTGAGGGGCTGCAAAGTATGAAATGCGTTGGCAAAAGCAGTCAAAACCTGCAGTATAGAAAACATTAGTCAAACACGCATAATTGTCTTGAAATTCTTTAATGAAGAAGCATGGTGTAACGAGAAATTTATGAATGCACTTTATTTACATAATTATCTAAAATATGAAAGGTTCAGATTCAAATGCTAAATTATATATATGACCTTCTTATTCAATACACAGGCCCTGTTTGGTATGCAAGCCTAAATTTTGATTGGGAATGGGATTGGGATGGTAGTAGGAATGATGTTTTAAAATTACGTTTTGCATGTGAAGGAAGAAAATGGTTTTATTCACTTTATTTTATCATTAGCCAAAAATGAGAAAAGACCAACACCGTTGCCCTAACTAATATCATCACTCCCATCCCGATCCATGAAGTCCTTTTCCTCATCATTTAAATTGTTTGCAGTGGAGCAAGATGCCAACTCCAGAACATTTTTTTAGCATCATCCTTACCCACCGTGCCCCCACTTCCAAAATCCCTTGTCACAAAATTTCCCAGAACCTAAAAGCTTCTAGTCATGTAAGAAATACCCAGATTCAAAACACAATGAATGAGAACCAGGAAGCAGCAACCAGATTTGGAAATCGCACACCACAAAATCCCAACTCGAATGACAACAGTGTGATTCAGCATAGAAGGGATCGAAAGATGACAGTCACGGAGGATACAAAGCTCAGATTTGTAGGTGTTGTGTGCAGCAGTGAAAACATCGATCTCGCCATATTTGGACTACCAGTCACTCTTGCTAGAGGAATGATGTCATTTGGTTCAGTGGAGATGAGGAGTCAAATGGATGGGGGATGGAGATTGGTTCGGTGACGGAGAAAGGGGGGACAGCCATGGTGATTGGAGAGGAAGGTCGAAGGTTTACCATGTATGAGGGCATTTCTGTCAGGAAATCTCCAATCCTTGGACTAAAATCGGAATACCTGAATCATACACTCCCTAATACCAAACATTAAATTGGGCCAATCCCTATCATATCCAAATCCTCCAATCCCACCCCCAGATACCAAACAAGGCCATAGATTTTGCCAAAAGTAATAGACAAATCCACAAGGGAAAAAATGACAAATACCTGAAGGTTTGCACCATCAGTAATAGGCTCGAGTGAACCCAGGTCATGAAGCCAATTAATGAACAATCTAAAAAATGGCCTAGGATTGAAAGATGCCTTCTTGTCCTCCGCATCTTTTCGAATGAATCTAACAGTCACTGCCAGAATCTGAAACAGACCATGGAGCGTTAAGAAACCACCTTTTAAAAAATGAATTCTGAAGGAGGATGAATGATTAGATGAAAATTTTTATGTTACAAACCTTGGGAAGAAGAAAGAATTTGTTTGATCCCTGATTCATACAACAGTCAAATTACTCAATAGTTTATTATAACCCTTTTAACAAGAAAAGAAAAGTGGACATAGTTTTCACCTTTAATATTGTATAGACAAGCTTGGCAAAAATATCAATTGCAAGAAATGACATTGGGTGCATTTGTTGAGGGGATTGCAGTGCCCCTGAATTAATCACCTCAGAAGATAAACAATGTGTAACAGCTAGTTCCTGAGAGAAGGAAAAAGAAAGAGTTTAATAATTATAACCCTCATTTACTAGGGAAGTTGATTGCATGAAGAATGAGGTGCTACCATCAAAAGCCTGAAAAACTGATCAGTTATATCATCGCCCTTGAGTAGACCATTCTGTTGTAATTGTAAGATGAATTGGGCAGCAGCGGTATCATTTGCACCAGGAAGGTCACATATCCTGTACCATTCCGCAAACAGCATGGATACCTGCAATGAATTTGACGGTGAGTCAGCACAGTGAAAATACTGTAAAAGCATGCATATATCTATAAATATTCTAAAATCTCAAATTCATCGCTTGTCCCACCCAATTACAATTCAGTGCAGTGCACTAGAAATAAAATTCACCATCAACAAAAAATAGAATATACTTCATTTAAAATATCATTTCCTAACTAATACACAATTAAGGCTACCCTGTAAACCTTAGGACAATAGGAATATGATTTTGATGAGGCTTGCACAGAAGTAAAACTCGAAGCTGCCTTGAAGCAGCTACTCCTATTCTATATAACAATTAGGAAATAGATGCTACCTACCTACTCGGATACATTTCAGTCCACTAATACAGCTACACAAAAGAAACAATGCACAGATATCTCATGATAAAACAAATAAGAGGTGTTCATCATATTTCTGTTCATTAGAGTTCAAAAATGAAAAACCCATTACATAATAACCCATCAGTCTGTCAAAATGCAAAGTGACCAATACACCTTGTTGGAGTCAACACGGGGAAAAAACAAAATATCACTTTTCAACATCTTGTTTACTATCCTACTCCCTAAAGAGAAACCTATGATTAAACTTTTAATGTCATACAACCAGTTAAAGCTTTAGCAGATACATTAAAAGTTCAAGACGGTTGAGCTTCAGGGAGAAGAAACCAAATTAAGAACGAACACAGGTTGTGGGTTCACTTAGTGCAAGCAATACTATATATAAACGTGTATAAATGAAGCTATTAACAAAAGCAATAACAAGGGATCCCATTTGTTGACACGATAGTTGTGGGCCAGTCAAGGGCCAAGCCTGATCAAGTGCTTATTAGATTTAATAATATTAGTTTCTAGTTTCTAATTCTATTAATATTTAAGATTTAATATCTAGGGACTAATAGCAGATAGATATAGATTAGATTATATCTTATATTGATTAAATCATATCTTTTATTTTAAATTTTGATTATGGCTAATACCTAGGAAATTCTTGTTCTATCAGGAAACCTAAGATTGAGTGCCTATGAATGTAACATTTATTCAAGTGAATAACCACACTTTTTAGGCATCATTTTATTCACCAAATATATTTTAAATAACTTTACATCAACTAAAGGACTTTTTCCCCAGATAAAGTCAAACATTGCAACTTTTAGATAAATTCAAACATGACTTTTCTTAGATTTCAACTCGTGAGAAGTCTGAAAATCAATTAGCTGCTTTTTCAGAAGCTAGATTTATCTTATCTTAAAAGCCCCGTAAGCAAAATGTATGATTTTTTTAATAACAAAATGTTTACCAAAACAAGAACCTGATCTTAGCCGTATAGGCAAACAAAATAACATGATGCAATCTGGCAATTTGAAAGACATCATACCTGCTCACGGAACTCACGGAATCCAGCAGAATCTGGTTCAACAGATTCAACACTGTTAAATTCCTCCCTGCCAGCAAGCGGACCAGGACTCTGTTGTTCCCAGGGGAATAATATGAAAAAACAATGGTTCAGGACAGTTAGAAGCAAAATATTTTCCTATCAATAAGAAAACAGTGACTGTTTAATTATGTGTTTCTTCAGGACAGTTAGAAGCAAAATATTTTCCTATCAACAAGAAAACAGTGACTGTTTAATTATGCGTTTCCTCGAACCTTTTTGTCTCTTAATTGTTTATTCTTATCTTCTTTTCCAGTACCAATGACAGATAATGAAGCAGCATTAGCAGCTGGATTCTTGATCATCTCTACCAGCTGCTGTAATGATTCAGGCGATCCAGGCTTTGTAGAAAGCTGCAAAATATGAAATGGCATAGGCCTCAGGCACTAAACAATTTGGGAACCAACACAAAAACAAATGCAAACCTTTGCCAAAGCATCAACGAGATTGTGAAATTCTGAGATAACTTTGGGTTCCTCAATGACCAAGGTTTGAAGAAGAGAGAGAGAAAACTCCATTGCAGCCTCTGCACATCATCCAATGCATCAGTTGCATTAAATAAGACATTTAAAATAAAAAGATACAGTGAATCAACATACTGTTCCTGCCTCCATCAATCAGTTTTGCCATATGAACATTGTATTCAGCAAGGTTTAGCAGTTCACTACGAATAAGACCAATGGTAATATCTTTATTAAATTTCCTTTCTTCTTCGGAATAAATCACCTGCAGCAAATTACTCTAACACATTACCCGGGGTAAAAGCATAAACAACGGATTTTTCAAACACTGCCACAAAAATAAAACAAGAGGCATCTCTTGTAATAAGTGTCAGCTAAAAAAAAAAAAAGGCACATAGAAGAGGAAAAGTCAGTTTTATGGTAGTACAATACAAGATGCTGAAATAATTATCAGCATGAAACGTAATTGGATAATACAAGTCAGACATCAAGCTTTATTTCCAAGAAAAAATAGATAGAATAAACCACGAGTAATAGAGAATAAATGTGAATCCAACAAATATCTATGAATATACAGAATCCTTTTATCATTTCATTTGTTTAACTAAAGTTAACACTATTTTCTTTGCTTCAAAACTATGAATGAAGCCATGCTTAAACAGAATAAATGTCATACCGAAAATTGAGCCACCAGAGATTAGCTCATGTGGTAAGAGTAGAAGGTATGGATAGCATCCAAAATTTGAACCCTCTCAACGTAACCAAAACCTTAAAGAAATAACAATTTTAAAAGGGGGGAAAAATCATACCCAGCTAGTAAGCTCCTTCACAGCAAGCTTGCAAACATCACGAATCACAGTCAGAATTGCAAGATGAGCACCCACGTGAATGTTGTTTGATGCATTATCATATAAACCTTTGAAAACCTGTTAGAAATAAAGTTTGATCATTCTCCTTAAAGAAAGATAACATACATAAGGCAGATGAGAGGACTAAAGCAGTGAAACTACCAATAAACAAGCAAACAATAAATAAAGTTCAAGAAAAATAATACTCCCAGTAGAAGACAGCACACCTTTTGAGCAACAGCTAAGGCTGCCTCATCTCGACTAACACATCTCAGAATAATTTCAGGAACCTCAGAAATGACCCCCTAAACAAAAGTCAAAACCCAAGCCAAAAAAAAAAAGTTACAATATACAGGAAAGAAAATTTTAAATGAAAGTTTTTTATTAGTGTGGGAAAAAGAAAACGGAAAGGAAAGATATAAACTCATGTTTGACATAACCGCAAAGATTAAATAATTTAAAAATATACCTGGATTTCAGCTTCTCCAGAATCATTACAGATCAAAGCTTCCAGCTGAAAACAATTAAATGAAGGGTGTCAATAGACATTGAGAATAAACTTCAAATTCTGATGGTTGTACCCAAAGCAAATCACAAACAATGCATAACACAGCAGGCCCTTCAGAGCTAGCAATTTCCAGAAAGACGCTCCCCAAAAAGAGAAATAAAAGTTGGAAAAAAAACCACAATTCCCAAGAGTTTGACTTAAATCTATATATAAAACTATCATCATTCCCTCAGCTAATGTGGTCTTCAACTAACTCAATATCCAGCCCAAGCATTTGTCATGTTATGCATTATTTTAAAAGCCTAAGCTAATAGTAATAAACACCAAGCTGCTCAGCAACTAGCTCAAAGTTTACCAACTTCAATACTCATTTCAAGGGCACATGATTTTCTTCATAAAGATGAACAATGCACAAAAGTGAATTGTTTCGGCAAAGCTCAAGGAAAAATTATCAGCATGAAAGACTGCTTTAAATTATTAAAAAGAGGTGATGCAGATACTTCATGTTAGTTGTATGATGTGCTATCTTAAATGAGAATTAAAAATTTGGGATTAGCTGGTGATTTTATTGGTGGTGTTTGGATACTAGTTATCTCTATCCTCAATTATTATTAACCTGCTTTGAGTTTAATTTCCTTTTGAACTAGTAAAGCCAAAGATACAAAGAACCATAAAGCATGAGATATAAAAAAGAAAATGATCCATTTAGAGGAATACTGTGGTTAAATTGTACTGTCAAAGTAAGATATGCAGTAAGAAATAGAGATAACGGTGAATCACAACCTTTTGAGCAACCACTTGGTATTTATCAAGGGCCTCCCTTGTCGTGAGAGAAGGGTCAGAGACGTTACTTCCAAGGCGCTCCACTACTGAAGCTTGTGGCTGTGAAGATGCTCCAGATTCCTAGCAACAGATCAAAATATCATACATCCGAAGCACATTCATTAGGTATGCTTATATAGATTCCTTACTTTCACAACATCGGAAGAGTCATGCAAATCAGCGGTGGATGCAGCTAAGGGAAACGAAGCAGCAACAGAATCATTTTCCACACTATGCTGGGACGCACCATCAGCTGCTCTGAGGTGAATTGAGGGAGGAGCACTAAAACATAACCAGAATTATCATAAAAACAATTTCAAATTAAAGAATGCAAAAGAAATCAACAAAATAAGTAACATATAAGAACCTAAAGTGTGATGCCAAATTTAACTCTGCCACATCATCCGACAGTCGAGAGACTGCTTCATATCCTGCACTTCCAGGGCCCACCGAGTAACCAGGATTAACCTGTCCTGATCCAGGACCATAAGTTCCTGTGAGTCCACCACTGCCAGATTGAACACCAACACCAGCAGGCATAGAATGAGAGCTTTGACTAGACTGGTTTTGCCATGGAAGCCGAACAAAGTCCTAATGTAGTAATAGCAAGCAACCAGAAATTCAGTTAAGTTATTCATAACATATAACCACTCTATCAAAAACTAAGAATACAGAAGCTAGCAGGTTAAATACCTCATAAACACGTTGCTGTTGCATTGATAGTTGACCGGGTTTTGGACGAAGTGGCTCAGGCACACCACCCATAGAACCTTGCGTATACAAGTTTGCATCAAAAAATGTTGGACCCATACCTTCTCGATGCTTCCTTCTCAGAGAAAGCTGCTGACCTATCTCTGAATCAATCGTGTTTATTGCCTGCAAGATATTGTATACGACCAAGAGCCCACAGACCATTATACAAGGTTATTTTCAAGTATAAAAAAACCAATTTTTCCACATCAAGGAAGTAAGAAGACGACAACAACTACAAAGCTTGGTCCCACCAAATGGGGTTGGCACATTAAGGAAGTAAGACATTTCACCAAAATTCCAAAGGGGACTTATTAGCTAGAACTATGTCCACCACTACTAACTGGGGGTTGTCTCTCTTCCACATTAGATTAAGTTGTACTTTTCATCAGGGGTCAAAACACATAGAACACATCAAAAGTATGACATCTCCAAACAATGCACAGCGATGTTAAACTACTATAGGGATCAAGCACATTTTTGCCCTAAGCATAGAAAAATTTCAATTATACAGCCTAGTTTTTCATTTTTCTATAATCTGAACGTCAACATTCAACGCAGGGCCAATGTCTTGGTGAAACCTCAACATAGTAAAACATAAATGTTTCCCCTAAATCAAATTAAAAAGGGCAATTTTCCTATCATGAACAAATAAGAACATATATTTCAATAGTTTGAAAATATTTCTTGAAGTAGATACAAATTTATAAGCCTGGTACATGATTATTATGATTTGATGGTTTATGCAATATTCAACACCAAATTGCAAGTAAAAATACATAAAAATCATTCCCATTTCACACAGGAATCAATCCGATATTTATAATCCAAGTTAGAATATTTCATTATAATCAGAAAATTAAAGATAGTTTTGCACCAGATTGTAAGAACGAAAACTAAATCAAAGCATCTGACAAAATTACTATTTGCAGATAAGAAAAAAAAACACAACAGCAGTGTTACATCCAACCAAATCGCCCAGAGCTATCTCCTGACATTAAAAAGAACCAATCATTTTGTCCAAGACATACTATAACAACCTAGTTACAGCTACCTAGTGACATAAATGAAAAGAACCAATCATTTTTGTCTAAGACATACTATAACTATATGGTTATGTTACTGAAACATTCTCTAAATCATCAGGGAACTTCTGTTTTCTCATATAGAATAAGAAAAACAAACCTAACGATGATGCAATCGGCAAATACAAACACAACAAAGTCATTGTCAACTCCAAAGAGCCAAGGACGTATTTGGAAGCTGAAAAAAGGTAATACAACTGCTATGCAATCAGCAGAACTAACCTTTTCAGTAGCTGCCTGTTCAATGACAGCACATCCAAGATCAAGATTATCATTGGTAACAAGTTGCACTGCTTGTTCAAGAATTTCGTTTGCAATATTTAAACCCTGAAGTGATGTCCTCAGTTGACTTGATATTGATGTGCGTAAAGGTTCCTGGAAAAATCCAGAGTAGCAATATGGGAAAAGCAATGAATAATGTATGACTTTTGTAATGGTAAGTTGATAAGAAAGCGAGGGAAAGAGAACAAATTGCTTATATTCTATTTTCACTACGAGTTAAAATAAGAGTGATATTTCCAAGCTTTACCTTGCAAGTGACATGAGCCAGACTCCCAGCCAAACTAGCAACCATCAGGTGTGCAGCATTTAATATACGAGTCTCATCTGATTCCATGGCATAATCCTGTGATTGAGTGAATTTGATGAAAATAAAAGAAAAGTCAGTCCAAGGATTGCTAACAGAGGCTTTCAATCTAAAGGAACATCAAAATAGCTTTTTTTGTCTACTGCACAGGACAAAAATAAGATACTTGGTTGCTTCCAAAATACATCGATCCCTCCCCAACAGTATGAACCAGCTACAATCTTAAAAAAATGCAAGAAATTATAAACTAGTGTAAACCCCTGATTTATCTTTTAAGGAAACCTCATCTATCCTTGTTACATCTCCCATTCTACAACAGCTTTGGCACAAAAAGGTAATTCTTATGAGCTCCAAAAACTATTCATACTAATACTACTTGGAGGCTTTGGAACTTCTGACCACGTCATAGACCCATATCAGTCATTCTAATTGTATACACATTGTGCTGGTAATAAAAAAAAAATGCTGCTGGTTTCTTAGCTTTTGTTGTTGATAAAGGAAGCACAAAAATTCCATATTCTGTTGTCCTGAATACAGTAATTCATTAATCAAAGCTGGATTCTTCTATCCTGTCTATGATTCAAATAATTTGAATTGCTCAATTAACTTCATTTCATCTCATTATGTATTTCAAGACCTATAAGACTATAATTGTATGTTATTTCTTGTATGAGCACTACTTTTTTTGCTGCGTCCCAACTACAAAACATGATTGTTAATATGAAAAAATATGTATCTACAGGTCAAAAGAGTAAATAACAAGAATCAGGAAATACTTGCGAGGTGTAAAACACAATAACTAGCTATAGCTAATAAATTTTTTTTTTGGGTTGCCTTGGCCAGTGTAAAAATGTCGAATCTCAAAACCAATAATCTAGCATTAAGGCCACATTGAGATGCCAACCTTCAATACAAGCTCTTTTGTTGTTTGTGTTGCTATGGAAACACTACGCTGCACAATGCCAGACACAATCTCTTTGATAGCTCTATCCATTGCAATTGGAACAACTCTGTTGTGTGTGTGTGTGTGTGTGTGTGCGTGTGTGTAAAGACACACAAGGTCAGACCTTCTGATCTGAGATTCACGAATGTACACTGTAGTGAGAATGCCAAACCTTTGAAAATGCATTTGCAAGCCCAGACCACTGAGCTTCTGATTGATAATGACATGAGTCCCAATATTAGGTATTGCCGTTGGAACCTACAAACACAAGCAGCAGCAAAGTCATTTGTGCATAAAAGGAGTATACCGTGAAGTTATACATAGTCCAATAGAAGGGAAAAAGCCCAGCTTCAGTGGTTCCAAACCTGGCTGATAGAGAAAGGCATTGAGGATGAAGAGAGTCCTTGAGCAACAGGAAGTTGATCAGACAAGCCCAAAGCTGCTACCTTCTCTTCTTCCATTAAAGACCCAGTAGAGAGATGAAGAGGCGCAGCATACTATTCCATCAAATAACAAAAATGTTAAAAGTACTATTGCACTTCCAAACAGCACAAAATATTAAGAGAACAAACCTGTGACAACAAGTGGGTATGTCCCCCAGTATTAGATGGATTGGTAACTTCAAGTGGCAGTTCAACTTGATTTACTGGGGGCACAAGGCCTGATTTAAGATCAGTCATTATCTGTGTTTGGGATGCCCCCACATCTTTATTAGAGAAATCAGGATTTCCATCAACTTCTCTTTTACGATCCTTCAGGAGAGAGGTTGGTGTGATATCTTTCATATCAACACCAAGATTTTTTAATAAAACCTGGATGCCACAACAACTTGAAAATAAAAATCCAGAAATTTATGCTAATGACAGTACTCTATGACAATAAAAGGAACACCATATATACCTCAATGTCAAACTTGAGGTTCATTTTTAAGTTAGGCATGGAATATATCTCAGCAAGTAATCCAAGAATTCCCATGGTCCAAGGATTAGGAGGTTGATATGCAAGACTGCTTTGGCATGGCTCCAGGATCTTGTGACATCCAATGAACATAAAATAATAAGATTGTTTTAAAATGAATAAAATAACAATGGAGTAAATCTAACTAGCATTATGTAGTTCTTATTATCAACAGCCACTAAAAATATACCTTTGAAGTAAATGGAATTACTGCAATCATCAGTCCCTTCTCATACGCCTACAATATTGAGAATTAGTGGAAAGAAATTGATAGAACACAGGTAAAATCATCCACAAAGTATTCCAGAAAAAAAAAAGGGCAAATGGTAAACAGAAGTGCTATCAGACGTTAGTAATAACATAATATAGATATTACCTCTATAATCAAAGACTTGGGGTCAATTTCACGAGCCCTCAAAACTTGATTCCTTCCGATTGTTAGCTTTCCTAGCCAGCTACCTAAATTTTTCAGTAAAGAGCGTTCTTCTGAACTTGACTTAATAAGCTCTGATCCTAACAGAACCTAAAGAGGACATAAATGCCAATTATTGCCTTAAATTTTCAGTTTCAATGGTTCATCACTCTTAAGAGGAGAATAAAAAAAAGTAGCTCAAACCTTGCAATTCTCATAAGTTGCTTGGACAATTTCTCTAATTAAAGGCTTGGAACTAATTTTGTCCAAGAATTTCAGGTATAAGTCATGGAAATTTGGCTCAATGCTTGCTCTGTCAAGATGTTAGCGGAAAATTATATAAGCAAACAAATTAAAAGTGATAATCCAAGCAGAATATGGTATCTATATAATGTACACAAATGATTATAGATGCCCAAAAGGGCATCCAATACAAAATCAACAGAAACCTCCATATTCCAGCACAAACCATTCGCCCTAAGCAACCACATCTGAATTATAGAAAATTCTCTCTCCACCCATCTAGCCCTCAATTAAGTTATCTCTTCATGAATTACAATAGCAAGTACGAAGAAAATGTAACTTCAGATATTGCACTCTTAAATTCTAAAATATAAACACCATTAAACCTACTGTACTATCAGCTGATACAACAAATACTTTTGTATTCCCAGGATGTACTGTATTTTATCTATTAACTCAAGTATACTTACTGGTCCTATCAATACCCTCTATCCAAGCACATTGAATAAACATAAAACAGAGTTAGAAATTGCATGATATATAGATTTCTTAAATATGCTGACCTTTTCATCACCATATATTGGGCAAACCAGGGATAGTACTGCTCTTTCAAAACTTCAGTAAATTCTCTTGCTTTGGCTTCAACATTAGCAGCAGAAATATTGTTAATTATGAATGATATTTTGTCCTGAACCTCTGATCCTGGAGCCTGATGACAGATTCAGAAACAATGAATGAACAAATAATCCCAGACCCAAAGTAATTTAATAAAAACTAAAGCACACAGCAGTAAGAAAAACTTAAAACCTACGACAATCCTTATAGTTAGATAGTGGGACATTCAAGCATCCAGATGAATAATATATTTCAATACAAAATACAAAAAGAACTGAATAAGGAATAGGGCAGAGCACCTCAATGGGAGTTTCTCTTTTCTCAGCTGCAGCAACAAGCGTTTCAATGTTCAAAGCAGAACCAAACCCTACAAATAAGGAACACCAGATAAACAAATCACAACTTCTAAAATAAACACAGGCTACAAGATTCATACAAAAAAGCACAAGCCTAAAGTGACAGAAATATACTGGTAGATGTAGCTCCACGTGAAGGGCGAACAAAACCAGGAGAAGATGACAGCATTGATGGGGTACTGACTGTGCTATGTATCTGCAAATAGAGGAACAAAACAAACCAGGGTATCGATAACAGATTCTAAAGACAGATCACAACAATCATGCAGTTTAAAGATATCTACAATGGATAAAGGGCAGTACCTTATTAGTTGCAGAAGCATCACCAGATGTAACTACTGAAGATTGCCCAACAGAGGATAATAGAGGTTTAACATCATTTGATGAAACGGCAGAGGTTTTATGACGATCATCTAAGGCAATTTCACGTCTTTGTTGAAGCTGTTGTAATGCAAGTTGCTGTCCAGGTTGTATTACATTAGACCCATTAAACTATTACAAGGATGCAGCAAAGAAAAATGTCAACTGAAATGGCATAAAGAAATGAGAAAAACAGTTGAAAGGGGAAGCAACTAGCTTATTTATTTTAAAGAAACATTCACATAAAAACCTGTCAACTTCTTCTATAACCTTATCAGAAAGCTATTTAATTTATATCCACATGAATTATGATCTAATGCAGCAATGCACCATTCATTTAGGAGAGAGCAAGAGGGCACCATTTGTTCTCTTCCCACCCAATGCTTACTCTCTCTCCCCCCTCTCTAAATACTCATGCAGTTACTTACTTGATAAATGTAGAGGATCCAGATCAAAGGAAAATTGACAGTGTTTAAATAGGTTTCTACAAATAAGCATAATAATAAATCAAAATAACCGAACAATCTGTGCAGGGGAGACAATCTACGGCTCTTCAGAGTGAGGATGGCAGTAAAATGTTTTTGGGTTCTTTTCTTTGGTGGTGTGTGTGTGTGTGTGTTTTTTTTTTTTTTTTTTGAGGGGGGGGGGGTGCCGTTACTGCTTACCTCCACGTGCCCTGAGGTAGTTGGAATAGAATTATGATTACTGATAGCAGGATGGTTGATACCATCTATATCTGCATGACCAGATGAAATTCTGGCAAGAGCCTGCTCAATGAAAGCTACTATTTCTGCATGTGTATTGCGCAAATGAGAGATTTGAAGAATATGATTGCAGTATTGTGGCCACTCAATCAGACGGTCAACAAACTGCTCCAATGCCAAACTTCCAAATAGAAACATCTGCATATGAATACTGTCAATTTTTTGGCCTAAAAAGAGTCATTATTTACATGAAATGAAAACAAGAAAAAATACGAATCAACACAATACAAACCTTTGAATCAGCAGGCTTGCGCAATGCATCAAGAACACAACGAAGAGCAATCCCAAGACTGAGATGAGTTACAAGCTGATGCTTGATCAAAGAACCTGATTATGTTCAAAGTCTTTTTAATAAAATGATAACAAATAAATATTAAAACAGAAACACACTGAGCCTTATGCACGTTTTTGCACGCTCAGAAATCTACTTTTAACTTTGGAGGGTCTATTATTTCTGCTGCTCGATTATTTTTCCATATTTATGGTGATTTTAGTTAGCGATATTGTTCATGATTAGCTTCCTAGATTTTTCTCCAAATTTTCTCCGACAAAAGCATTCAAAATTATTCATAGACATAATGGGACCCTCAAAAATAAAGATTTTATGGGCTCCAGTGTGGTTTGTGACCATTATTGATGACCAAACATGCTTATCACGAACCTCATTTATTGGAGATAATTGAATGTTGCCCAGATTTTTACAAACTTCCATACCTTGATAATAAAATCAGTTCTAAACCAATATAAAGAAGTGACAAAGTCAAAAAATAAAAAAGAACACCTCTGTACATCCTTTGAAAACTACCTAAGCATCAATGAAATTCTCCACCAAACTCTGTAAACATACCAAAACAAATTGATATTGCTAAAAGAAGAAACGAGCATTTACTTGAAGTGGCAACGACAATCATGCTCATTAACTAGGTCACAATCAATATAGCTTCTGCAACTACTGGGCTAATGGCAAGCAAGTTGCAAACTCACTAAAGTGATGTCATGGATAAGATTTGATGCACCAAGCATCAAGCTGGGAATACTGAAAATCTACTGTACAGCTTGAGGGGAAGTGTTGGAGATCCATGGGGCCTTGGTTTACAGACCCTTCACCAGTATTGGCAGCTTTTTATATTTCTATCATGTACTTATTTTTCCAGATTTACAGGAGCCAGCGATGTTGCATATTTAGCTTCCTACATTTTATCCTTAATTTTCTCCTCTCTAGTGCACCATCAAGTAGCATTGTTGCTGCTAATCCATAGCGATTTGCGCAGCATCAAGAAAGCATATGAACTAAGATTATCTTCTATATCTCGTTTTACTCTGTAACAAATAAAATAGGCACAACAAAATTACTCTCTTGATTAGAGAAGTGTCTTTTTAAAGGTAAGCATGTGATTGAGTCCCATATTATACTGCCACAAGCAATTCCTGTGACACTTAAGTGACAGTTTTCCCCCATTACATGCCATTTCATAAGGTAGACACCTACGTTTGCTTAGATCTCCATCAATCCATATTTAAAATGGACTGACCTAAACAAAATGGGCTACCAACAAAAGGTGCCACCCAGTGGCCAACATGAGCACCAGTAGCGAGACCTTTGAAGAAATTGGCTCTTAAATGGCATTGCTATGATGAATCCTACATTGAGTTGCCGCAAGTAATTATTTTCGTGCTTAAGTGATACAGTCCTTCCTTATAAGGGTGGGTTCCCATGCTCCTTAGGTCTCCATCCAAAACCTCTACTAAAAGGATTTACAACCTTACTTCAAGGATTTATATCATCACTGCCAAAACAATTTTCCTACAAGTAAGCATTTCCCTTTATTCATTTAGCCTCACTCCTGCTGTATTAGTCGCCTCTTCTCTCACAATATATGTGCATAAATATGCTATTAATAGATAACCAAACACAATGCAAGACTGATTAATGAAAAACCTCTGAAAAAAGGTTAAGAAACTGGAAAACAATGACATCACGAGTAGCATAACAAATTGCCACAGGCACATTTCAATGTCCATCAAATAGTTATTCCATAATATGCGGATTACAATGAATGCAAGGTTGTCATGCAACTTGTATAAAAAAAAAAAAGGTTGTCATGCACCACATAAACACAAATCCCATTGATAATGGTGATTTCCGAATCACAGATGAATAGACTTGAGTCAATTTCATCATATGCAGGGTCAAAATTAAAACTCACCAAAAAGAACTGCAGCAATTTTGAGTTGCCTCTCAGGATACTTTGGGAAAAACCTATACTCCTCAAACAAATTAGCTATCATACACTCAAAAATTGATTGCTCCCTGTTAATTCACGGAAAAGTTTCCAGACCATTAGTGATTAATCATTGACCAGATAATATCTCAACAATAAACTAGTGGCATCTCAAAACTAATTTGCAGATTGTAGCTCCAGAAATTCAATTTGCTAAAAAGAATATTCATGACGTGCTTAGATCATTAAAAATGACATCAGTTAGAGATGCATTTAAACACAATACGAACATTTAAATGTTTTAAAGAAATCAATTGGCAAGAGATGACTTTTATTTTCAAAAATGCAAGAGCTAATATCTGATATTAGGCGACATCAGTTATTCAACAGGACTTGAAGATGCAACCCGGAAGGGCTGCTAGCATTTCTAAATGGTGCCCGATTAAAACAAAGGGTTAAAAATTATAGCATTCAGTGTAAACTGAAGAGCTCCACAACAATGGCAAAGCAACATATACCACTTCTGGTTGATGACAAAGTAACCCATATAATTCACAATTTATCATACGGAATACTAGAGGAGCAAATTACACAGAAAAAATTTAACATGAAGAGACAGGGACTCAACTCAAATATGAAATCTGGAAGTTCCTTCTTCCTTGAATAAAGGTTAAAAAGATATATTATAAACAGAATAAAAGGCAATGATACGAAAACTCCCCAAAAAGTGATTGCCACCATAACTAAGCAATGAAATTCTTTCCCCAAATATATTGAATCAGTGAAGTCCAATAAATGCAACAGCACTATGTCCAATCAACCATGTGTCATATCATTAAAAGGCATCACCTCTTCACAGAAGATTCTTTGAATCGAGCAAGCATCTGAACCATTGCATCAATGGTTAACTGACTAGAAAACATTTGATGAAAGTATGAGTTTGCTTCGGTCTCAATGTCATCTGCATATCCTTCAGAAGATGAATCAGCAGCCCCACTGCTTTGCAACCTTGGATTTGAGTCCATAATAGATGCATGCAACCTTTCCAGCTCCTCAGAGAGTTGGCTAGAGGAAATCAAGCCAGAATGACTTTTAAGAACCTGAAGATGAACTTAGTCAGGTTCCATGCTTGATAGAATTGAATACGATATGGAAACCACCCAAAAAAAAAAGACAAACTAATGCAGAACCTTCAAGAAAGTAGGTGTCGTCTCGGCATACAGATTCAGAACAGTAGACTGACGAAAAGATTTGCTAGACAAGTTCTGTGACCCCCCAAAATGGATATCTTTTAAGAACTTGAGGCACTCCTGAAAAATAAACCAACCAACATGAATCCTTTTCATCTAAATTAATTTCATGCATTAGCAAATTATAACAAACAAGAACACAAGAAGCAGAAAACAGTACTGGTACCCTCCATAGAACAGAAACGGCAGGAGTGCGAAATGTTAGGGGGTAAAATTTACCTCAAAAAAGACATCTTTGTGAATAGTGAGACTGTTAATCAACCAGTTCTCAAGATCAAGAAATTCTTTTCTCGAGGCGAAGGCAGCCAACCTTATACTGGAAAAGGCAGGGATGATCTCCAATATTGACTGCAGAATCTACAAAACAAATTACAATTCACAACAAAATTAGCAAAGCTGCAGATTAGCACTCAAAATTAAAATTTCTCAAGGGAAACAAAATTTGGCTTCAAGTTGAGATCATCAAACTGAAATTCTAGATAAATCACCAATAAATATATTCTGCCACCCATCAAAACAATCAATATGAAACATCCATACTAGACATGTGCCTACCTTTATCTCTTGGCAGACGTCCACAATTCTTGCAGTGCTCTCTATGTCATTGTTTTGAGAATCTATGATACCCCGCAAGACCAAATTGGGATTAACATGCCAAAGGTGCAGAATCATACCACTGCCAACCACATTTTTTAACATCATGGGGAAAACAATCAGAGATACTTCATGTTGGAGAAGGTTGTACGTAGTCTGCAAGAAGAAATACAGGCTTAACACCAAGAATAGACATATGAAAATGAATATGATACAAACCAAAAGAAACAATCCAATAAATTGTACATTAATATGTGCCAACCCAAGAAGCAAGATTTCGGGACAGTGTTTAAGAGGATAATCAAGGATTGATCTAACAGAACTAGCATGACCCCTTTCAGCTAGCTGGCATAATACATCCAACAAGTCCAGACACAACCATGCATGATTTGCATGTCCAGATTGAAGCTTGTGGCCATGAATTGCATCAACAAACTCCTGCATAAAAACTTGTTACTCAGAAACGGATAGAGATGGAAACAAGGAACAAAATCCAAGTACACAGAGCATCATACCAACTGCCTGGCAGAGTGAGCAAAGGTAAATATTTCTGGTGGTGCAGATACAGCAAATTTAAGAAAAGACAGCTGGCCCTCAGCATTCTTCCAGACAGACCCACAAATGGCATTCAGAGGAAAAGGCTCCTGCAATGCTCAAATTCAAGCAGTCAGATTCCCGAGTGAAAGATTTTGCTGCTGAAAGTGACAACCAGGAGGGGAAGAAGATTTGTCCATATTTCGATAACATACCTTGCAGGCATGCTTATATACAGACATGAGAAATGAAAAGGCTTCTTCACTAGGAACAGAAAATCCATCATGATCAAGATTCTCAACTATACTTATCCAATTAATTCCAGGTGCCTGTATACAGTAAAAACAGAAGCAGAAAAACATTTAACTTCATAAATTCACACCATGATTGAAATAAAAGATACCGAGAAAAAACATAGCTATTCACCAGATGCTTGATTGTATCTATCAGAACATCAATATTCCAAGAATTCAGTGGTGGCAACTCAGACAAGGTGCTATAACCAAGGGCCATGCTAAAATTTAGGAATGAACTCTGACTGTCCTCCATCCCAGCATGAGTCCGAGCAATAGAACCTAGTAATTTAGCAAGGTTATCCTCAGTTAAAGGTAAGAAAAGTGAGAACATTTCCCTGCACTGTGAGGTGCTAACAGTGCAACCATATCCCAGTTCCTTCACAATCTCCCCCATGTCCATTTCCTTCTGTATGTCTGCTAAAATGGTATCAAAGTCATTCTCTTCACCCTTGTGGAACAGCTCCATATTCCTGTAAAGCAAAAGGAAAGCTATTAAGCATACATGTAGTTATATTATATATATATATATACATATATAACGCTTCATCATCATCATCAACAGCTTGAACAGCACAAGATAGCTAAATAGGTTACCACCTTAAGAAGTTGGGGTCATGCACCTCATCAGGCAGCAATGGAGTCAAGACAAAAGGTGGTGTTTCTTTTAACTGGACTAATGATAACATCTGCATAAAGGAATCCACATGCTTGGAAAGGCCCTCAGTGCGATTTAGGAATATGACAATATTTTGAATTTTCTCAGAACAACTCAAAGAGGCAGGATTGGCACAAAGTTCCTCAATCTGAGCCACACAAAAGTTCTTGCCTGAACATGAAAGAGATGTCAAGTAACCAGCAATAAATGGTAAGAAAGAAAATTGCCATCAAACTAATATTGCTAATAGATACCTGTCATTTTATGCACAGAGGAAAAGGTTAGGCAGAAAACCAAAATAGGAATCAACTTTATACTTACCACAAAGCCTAGTGTCAACATTGTCAGAATCAGATAAAGCAAGGCCAATGGTTATTTTCTCCAATAAAGACAACTGCAATCCACTGGAAAACTTTTCTAGGAAGCTTTCACTGATTTCTATAGTCCTCAGGGACTCAGAAAACACTGTACTGAAGTTAGGTTTGTCCAAGAGGTACTTGGTGACTGCCGTAAGAATGGGCACCTGAGGCATGTCTTTTAGATCACTTCTGACAAAATTCAGGTGATCCAAGCACGTTTGTAGGAGTAAAATGCCTCCATCCGTTCCATATTCAGTGAACTGAATGTGAGAAACAATTTAAAGAACCGATCCAGTCAGATGGTTCAATCAAAATACAAACAAAAAATAAAAGGGCCAAAAGGAAGCAATTCTAGTCAAGTCCTCCAGTGAAGTTACTTTTAAAGGGAAAATGGAAGACGTATAAACCAACTGAACCGCACAAGAGATTTAAAGAATGCATGGTGCACTAATCATGTTTAAAACTAAAATAAATACTATAGTAATAACACAACAAAAGTTGTCATTCAAGATGGGGTACAATGTATACAAGAAACCTTATTAGTTTGACCTCAGGTAAAGTAGCAGTGAATTCAAAGAGTAAAACAGAAGTTCCATATTTAAACCCACCCCTCAAACCCTGAACAAGAGCACACAGAAACCTACAGGCTATAGTATTCTTCAACATTTCCCTCTGAGCAAGCAGCACTGACTTCAAAGGTTTTTCCTCGATAAATTATCAAAAGGTCCCACTAATCAACCTCCTGAGGCTACGGCTACAATCCAGTGAATAACTCCTTCAGGTCAAGGATTTATTTGCCTTCCTCTTCAAAATCCATACACGACAGCAGATACAACGAAAATAGAGCTCCAGTCCAAACAGTTCAAGTCTAGCTGCCTATCTAACACAGCTCATTATTTAAGCATCCCCTTCTCCATGATGTCAAATGGAAGATCTTTATGAAACCCTAGATTGCTTCTCCTTTCCATATCAAGATCATGGATCATAATAAAGCATGTACAAGGAATGTTAAGCATACTAGGAATCAAACAGAAATGTATCCACATTTTCTTTTTAAATTTGACTAGACCGGTTACTTGTTAACTGTAATTGTGTGATTTTGCCAGACAGGCAGCATTGTCTTGTTTAAGTAAACTAATTGCCGCAGAAACAATAATACTACTGACGTACAGAGCAAGATCAACATTAAACCGAACAACTCGCCAGCATTAGTCACACACTAGGCCTATCACTAGAAGAAACACAAACAGCTCCAGATTAGGACTAACAATATGTTTGTTTCACCACGAATCACATGTTCATTTCAACATGGTAGGACCATATTATCTGAAGCCCCACACCAACGGATAGAAAATTTACCCCTTCTACACAATGGACACCAAGATTACAGCATAACATCGGTTTGCAACGAGCATAAGTAAGTCATAGAAAGAACTAAGAAGAAGACGCAAATCAATCGGCAAAAATGCAATCCTATCCCACATATGAAAAGGGTACCTGACAAAGTTCCTGGAAAATAGAGTCGAAGTTGACTTCGTTCAAGCTCTGAAGCAGGAAGCGAATCTGATTCGAAACTAGCGAGGAAAAATGCGTCATGTTGAACACAGATTGCGCTGTAGGGTTCTCAGGAGCAACGATGAGGGAATGAGCAATCGATTAGATTACGACAGGAGTAGGGTTTCAAAGCAGAGATGAAATTTTATTGCGAGGTGAGGTTTTGCGTAGAGGAAAGTGATCTTGCTCTGTGGAAGGTTTTATTCGTCATTTCCGCTATGGTGGGCCCAAGATCAACCGGCCCGTCCCGCTACAAATCGTGAATTCACAGCAGATTCGAGGGTACCATGCGATTCTCGAGAAAAAGAAACGAGAGAATTGCAATAATCCTCCCTTAATAAATTAATAGTATAATGGAACATTTTATCATATATAAATTAAATTTTATATTATACAATTTACATTTCCATAATCTATAATTACGATTCCACGTTATGCAAGTGGATTTTCATAAAAATGCAAAATGATCAATGTACAAATATAATTAAATTCCCGCAGTACGCAACCGACTTTCCATAATATATACATAAAGCTTCAGAGTATGCAAGTGAGCTTCTAATGACTTAAAAATTGATCAGATCTCATTATAAAATTAATATACTAATAAAAGATTTATCCACAATTCTCCCAGCAGAAAATCGTGAAGGGAAAAAATGGGACACAATGACTTGGCAAGGTCTCTATTATTAAACATTATTCATTTAATCAATAATCATATTATCAATAATCAATAATTCATTCAAAATAGCAAAAAGGGAAATAACAAAAAAAGACACTGGAAAAATGAGAAATGAAAGAAAGGTAAGACAAAATTGTAAGGTTCAGAAAACTGGACCGGATATTAAACTAGGTAAGACAATGGTTCGAGGATTGATGGGTCAGACCGATGTCAACACGAAGTCAAACTAGCTGTATTAAAATAATAGAATTTAGTAAATTATACAAAAATTAATAAGTAAAACTTAGAATATTATTTTATTTTACATATATTTTAAATTTTTAGTGTCTAATTAAATATAAATGATAAAAATAATTGAAATAAAATGAATTAATTTTATCTTATTTCCTCATAAGTAAATTTGTTTAAATAGAAAATAGAGAATTAAAGGTTAGTTTTATTACCATATTTATTTTTAAAACTAATTAACCACATATTCCCACTTTGATTTCATATTTTTTGGTGTTTTTAGCTCTGAATTGGTATTTTTAAACTGATCCGGTAACCGGTTTTGCCCGGTCTGACCGGATCAACTCGATCGCCGGTCTAACATTCAATCGGACCACTGGCCGGTTCGATTTTTTGTACTCTACAAAATTTTATAATGATATAGACATGTGACATCCCAAATTGGGATTTTCCAAATTCAAGCAAAAAGACACAATTGACCCCATATTATTTTAATGGGGAAAAGCAACGACCTACCACCGGCAATTGGCCACTGCT
>QFDD01120267.1:0-16255 GCA_006871305.1 Vachellia collinsii
TGCATTTTGGCAAGTTCTAAAACAAAATTAGTAAATTACTCATGCGCGAACATCCAGTATATCCATCCGGTCAATAAATTGGCTTTTGGAGGTAAAGTGAGCATCCACCTATTTCTCCCCAGACCGCCAATTTTTAATTTGATATTGTCCCTATTCCGGCGAATTCCGGGAACCCTGCCGCCAAGATCCGGCGGCGACTGGCAATTTTTGCTCGCTGCGGTACGTGCCACTCTAAATTTTGACGCTCACTTTAGTTTGATGACTAATGCTACTCTAAACAGCCGATCAGCTTTCAAATTTCTGTGTCGTCTTTTCTGAAAATGCTGGACGAGTACTGGACAATTATGGGTTATGAGTGGGGTGCTAATTGTTAGGAATTACGAAGTCTTCTTGCTCACTTCAGATTTCTTCTCCTCTTGTAGACCATGAGTAGTCTGCTTGAGAGGCTTCGAGTAAGAACAGATCGCAAGCCCATCTACAGCATTGATGAATCAGACGACGAAGCTGATATTTTACCCGGAAAACACGAGTCAACTCAGGAAACGTTCGAGAGGATAGTCAGAAGTGATACGGTATGTTTATTGAGTTTTTCTCTTTCATTTCAACGCTTTTGATTCAAGTCAGATGATTGTTAATTTTTTCACTTCCACCTAGAATGCTGTTTACTTAGAAATATTGCAGTGCTTCGTGGATGACTGAATCTACATTACCGCAGAGAAATGCTTTTACTTCCGTGTGGTTATTGACTGGATATCAGATTCTTCCTGACCAATCGATCAGGAGTTCGATTCTTGCTGCCCCGATCCCCTTATTAATTATACTTCAGCACCAGATAGGGTAGGGTTTAGTCCACACTTTAAGCTGAAAGAACATTTGGGTGAAGCTAGCATGTCAGGGCTAATAACAAAACCATTTATGAGCCTCTTCCCTAATTTTTGGAGGGTGAAATAGTCCTTGACAATCCTCATAAAATTTAACGGTTGAAACATGTCACCCCTTCTTTCACTCAAACTTTTGGTGATTTTCATTGTTTATGGTAGAATCTTTTCTTTTTTTTATATTCTTGATTTGGATTGTAAATGACCTTTCCCACCTTGTTTTGATGTTCTTACGTGCCATAACTGCAGAAAGAAAATTGTTGTCAAGCTTGTGGAGAAAATGGAGATCTTTTGAAATGTGAAACATGCACTTATGCCTATCATCCTAGGTGCTTACTTCCACCACTTAGAGCTCCTGTTCCAGACAACTGGAGGTGCCCTGAATGTGTAAGCCTTAAGTTCAACACCCATACCAGCAATATCTATAATATATGTTCCACTTTGGTGGAAGCCTAGAGTTATAATACTTGTTTGGGTGCAGGTTAGCCCACTTAATGATATCGATAAGATATTAGACTGTGAGATGCGCCCAACCGTAGCTGACGACAGTGATACCACAAAACTGGGGTCAAAACAAATTTTTGTTAAACAATATCTTGTTAAGTGGAAGGGACTATCATATCTCCATTGCACATGGTAAATTTGTTGGAACCCATCTCTTTCAAGTCTTGGATAGTGTTTTGTGTTTTGGATTTTAGAAATCATCTGAACTCCTCTAATGCTTGTCATATTTTGCGTCCCATGTCTCACTCACAGTTTATAGTGAGTTTAATTATATTTCTATTTTTCTTTAGAAGCCTGATTTTGAAAGGCATTCAATTTGCTCTGAATCTGTGCATCGTTCTGGGTATTGTATATTTACTGGATACAGTTCTTTTTAACTTAGGGTGCCAGAAAAGGAGTTTCTGAAAGCTTTCAAGATACATCCTCGCCTAAAGACAAAAGTAAATAACTTCCATCGTCAAATGTCGTCAGTCAATACTTCTGATGAAGACTTTGTTGCCATTCGACCTGAATGGACCACTATTGATCGGATTATTGCTTGCAGGTTAAATTTTTTAGAGTCCTATCTTCTCCCTTCTGCATATGCAAATATATGACAGTTCTATTTTAATTTATGTTTCTTTTCCTCTACGGCATCAATAATTTTCTTATTTGTCAACCAGCCTCATCTTTACTCAAAAAAATTGAAGGGAACTTAATGAAATTTCCATTTGTTATGTGAGATTTTTGAGAGAATGGTGATGCTGCATGTTATATCTTGTACAATGTTTCATCTAAAAGTTTTGAAAGTTTTCCAAATTATACATTATAGCTGTTTTTTTTCCATAGCATTTAGGTTATTATAATGCTTATGATTTGTTGTGATTTCTTCTTTATAAAAGTTATTGAATGCTTATGTTTTCATCAAAGGTTCTATTTAAATGTTTCAGGGGTGATGATGAGAAGGAATATCTTGTGAAATGGAGAGAGCTTTCATATGATGAATGCTATTGGGAGTTCGAGTCTGATATTTCTGAGTTTCAGGCAGAAATTGAAAGATTCAACAGATTTCAGTCTAGGTCCAGGAAATTTGTTATTTCTAATAAGCAAAAAGGCAGCCTTAAGGATGGTGCAGAGTTGATGAAACATCAGAAAGAATTTCATCAGTATGAACATAGCCCTGAATTTGTCTCAGGGGGTATGCTATCATGACAAACCTCTCATGATAATGATATGCTTTATAATTATTTTCGCATATTTGTAGTGTGATGATCACATGATTTCCTTTTTCATGTGTATGAAGGTACGCTACACCCATATCAGCTTGAAGGGTTAAACTTTTTACGTTTCTCATGGTCTAAGCAAACTCATGTTATACTCGCTGATGAAATGGGACTTGGTACTTGGTCTCTGTTTCTATTTTGTCCACCTTTTGTCTATTTTCTCCTTTTATTACTTGTCTCACTGCCCCCATTGGAGTGTTTAGCGGGATTTGCTGTTGCACTTTGATGACTTAAATTTTTAACTGCAGGCAAAACTATACAGAGTATTGCTTTCTTGGCATCACTTTTTGAGGAGAACATTTCTCCACATTTGGTGGTTGCTCCACTTTCAACACTGCGAAACTGGGAACGTGAATTTGCAACATGGGCACCACAAATGAATGTTGTATGTATATGGAATCTGAATACTATATTGTCACATAAAATCATTCCTTTTTCTTTTGATTGCATGCTTGTTTCTGTAGGTTATGTATGTTGGATCTTCTCAAGCCCGTGCTGTTATTCGTGAGTATGAATTTTACTTCCCAAAGAGCCAGAAGAAGTTAAAAAAAAAGAAATCCAGTCAAATAGTCAGTGAAAGCAAGCAAGATAGGATCAAATTTGATGTCCTGTTGACATCATATGAGATGATTAACCTTGACACAGCATCATTGAAACCTATAAAGTGGGAGTGCATGGTAACATTCAATTTTCCATTCTAACGTTGGAACTGGAAAAATTAGTTTCCACCATGATTTACCTTCTGATCCTAGTTGTGTTTTCTACATTCTGCTAATGTATTGATATCTTTATCTATAGATAGTCGATGAAGGTCACCGTCTCAAAAATAAGGATTCAAAATTATTTTCTTCATTGAAGCAATATTCTAGTAGACATCGTGTGCTGTTGACTGGGACTCCTCTGCAGGTTTACTGTAGATTCCGCTAATGCCCCATAACTTTTTTAATGTGCTATTATGTCCTAGTATTGTAGCATCAAGTTACTGTCTTATTGTTTGGTGTATTTCAGAACAACTTGGATGAACTTTTTATGCTTATGCACTTCCTTGACGCTGGGAAGGTTAGTATGACAATATTACCATGAACAGATGTGAGTTTTGTTATTGAATCAACTCATGAATATCACGAGTATCTTACAAACTTTCTATTTGGCTGCTGGTAGTTTGGAAGTTTAGAGGAATTTCAGGAAGAGTTCAAAGATATCAATCAAGAGGAGCAGATTTCAAGGCTTCACAAAATGTTGGCCCCTCATCTTCTTAGAAGTATGCATCTTAAAACTTGAAGAAATTGACCTAGCTACATTTCATTTGCTTGTGTGGATTATTTTTAATACTTGTATTGTTGCGTTAGCTGATAGAGATAGCTTTTTAAGGCTTTTAAAATGAAAACACTTGTCCTTGCCGGTTTTTTGACATGGCTTGAGACCCTTCATGATTCATGACCATAAAGGGGAGAATTCTATCATTGCTACTGTTATTCTCGAATTAAATGAATAATTCAGCACAATATATTATGGGGCCAGACTCTGTCCAGGTTTCATGCCTAAATGGCTTTCACATGAGGGGTTGGGTTAGAGATACCTAAAAAAATTATGCTGACAGCTTAACCATTAGAATTGAATATTTCTTTACAGTCAGAGTTATTTCTTATGCTCATTCTATTATTGGATTTTATATGAACTTTGCCTATTCACATTGGTTGAATTATGCTGAACCTGATTTTCCTATTCAATCACGTTTTTGAAACTTTTTTGATATATTTTTAAAGTTATCAGATGTTTGAATATAGATAAACAAACCTTTCTACCATAAAAAAGAAGAAGACGAAGACGAGAGAGAATGTTTTCTTTTTTCTTGAAATTTCAGTGTTGAATGATTTTTAAAGTTTAATTTAGATTATACAATACATTGAACTTCTCACTCAATATCATGCTGGTGGTTGGCTGTTTTGAGATTCAGGACTATGATCATAATTCATATTTCAAAACGTTAATCATCCACTTAATTTGTGTGTTCTGTAGTAATGTGCTTTTGGTACTCATTGTATCTGCAATTACTATGGTCAGAATGGTCGAATCCTTGTAGATTCAACAGGTCCTAGTGCATTGCATATATAGATTTATATCTCAAACATAAAAAAGGATGTTCAGGAGTTGTTGGAATGATCGGTATAGGACTTAAGCAAGTAGCTTTATTCTAATAGAGAAGGTCACTCTTTCCAAATTGGTTGTTATATGGGGTTTGATTATTATAAAGATAATTAATACTGGTTAGAGGTTAAGAAATCCTCAAACCAGAAAAGCTCACAAAAGTGCACGCTAATGAAATCCCTCAAGAGTCTCGTAGAGTACAAGAGATGTCAAATCTCTTTTCCATATAAGGAGTATCCTGTGAAAATACCCCATGTGCTCGGCACCAAAGGGAAGCCATGCACACAATTCTTTGTCATAAAAACAATTTTATGAAGATGATGTACAGTTGAGGATCTGCGCATTCCTCTTGAACAAAGACCACAGTTTCATAAACTGGACACTGTTGATTTTTAGTCACCAATGGGCCGCTAGTTTTGTTTAGATTATTATAGGTTTTGATGATTTGATGCAGATTTATTAGTTTGCCATTGATGGACAGTACTGAGAGATATCTAATGCTTCATTGGTTTGCAGTTCTTATTATGAGCTATGGAGTTGGTAGTTGATTAATAAGCAACTTGTAATGCTGAGACTGAATTTAAAATATTTGAGGTCAATGCAGGGGTCAAGAAAGACGTCATGAAGGAGTTACCTCCTAAAAAGGAACTCATTTTACGTGTTGAATTAAGCAGCGAGCAGAAAGAATATTATAAGGCAATTTTGACCCGGAATTATCAGATATTAACTCGTCGGGGTGGAGCTCAGGTATTTTCATGCTTTGATGGGCTGAACCTTTGGGCGTTCCATTCTTAATTTTTTATCTATATTAGAAATAGAAATGCGAAAAACAGTTTTTATCTTAATATACTGTGTTGATAATTTTACTATCTATTATTTTAAATAGATTTCTCTTATCAATGTTGTCATGGAGTTGCGAAAGCTCTGTTGTCATCCTTACATGTTAGAAGGAGTTGAACCAGATATTCAAGATGCTGAAGAATCTTACAAGTAAGTTCTTATGTCATGCATCTCTGAGAGTCCCATGCCATTGTGGGCGTCTATTAGAAATCTGGGTGCTTTGCTTATGTGTTGATTCATGTTGTCTCTGTTCCTATATGCTGCTGGGTGTTATTGTGTACCACTAACTTGACATAATCTGTGTTTTTAATGTCTTTCACTAATTACAGAAAGCTGCTGGAATCATCGGGGAAGTTGCAGTTGTTAGACAAAATGATGGTGAAGCTTAAAGAGCAAGGGCATAGAGTCCTCATATATTCACAATTTCAGCACATGCTAGACTTGCTTGAAGATTACTGTTCTTACAAGGTATCCATGTCACCATGTGAGGTTATTCTGTTGAAATGTTATTTTGCTCGTGATTTGTGCAAATTGGTTGTCTGGTATTCTTTCATTTTTCATTGTTATTTTTATCAGAATTGGCAGTATGAAAGGATAGATGGCAAGGTTGGTGGAGCAGAAAGACAAGTACGGATAGATCGGTTTAATGCCAAAAATTCTTCTAGATTTTGTTTTCTTCTTTCTACCAGAGCTGGGGGACTGGGGATAAACCTTGCAACAGCGGACACAGTTATTATATATGATAGGTGAATATTTAATTTTACTAATTTTCTTTTTCTGGTAAAATAATATGGTTAAATGAAGAATTTTATTGAGAGAAGAAAGATGTAAAGGAGGGTTAAGGTCTCACCTTCCATGTTACTAATGATTTTGAAAATATGTTATCAAATGAATTTCTGGAGACCAGTATGAAGACTTTCAGGAAAGAAGCATGATTTTTGTATGAGAAAACCTTTTTCTGGTGCCAAATTTGTTTGCAGTTGAGGAAACTATTGTGAGTGGCAGTTATAGCCATGCAGTTTTACTTAAAATATGAGGAGCATCCTGGATGAAGCTCTATTGATTGTCTAGGGATGTTTTGGCTGCTGTGAAAAAGATCATCTTTGTTAAGCAAGTGTAAGGAATGCCTAGATAGTGTGTTTTGTTTTACAGCCTTATGATGATGGAAGGCCGATATTGTTTGTGATATTTACGTCTAATGTGATTTAATGTATCCGTAATTCACTGATCAAATTGTTAATCTGTAGTGATTGGAACCCTCATGCTGATCTACAAGCAATGGCTAGGGCTCATCGACTTGGACAAACTAATAAGGTTGGAGGTTATTTTTGGATTAAATCTGCAGCTGTCTATCATTGTTGATGTTGCATATAACAGGGGTTGTGGTTTTGTAGGTAATGATTTATAGGCTTGTAACACGCGGAAGCATTGAAGAAAGAATGATGCAGATGACGAAGAAGAAAATGGTGCTGGAACATCTTGTTGTAGGGAGGCTAAAATCTCAAAATATTAACCAGGTAATTAGTTCCCCCCTTTTCGCATGAAGGATTAGGCTAAGCTGATGCTATTAGGCATCGGTACAATTGGCAAAGCTATATATTTTTGTTAATCGGATTGACAAGTTACCTTCATGTCTTCCTCATTCTTTTAAAGAATTTACTTCTCATGGTGTAATGAGTATTTATGTGGATCTGAATTTTAACCTATATTTTCTTTTATCTTGTGTTGTGATGTAGATATTGTATTTTCCTATGAGATTGTTTTTTTTTTTGGGGGGGGGTGAGGACATAGAACGAGAGAGCTATTAAAAAAAGGGGGGGAATGAGACATCAATGAAGTGATGCGTTCCATATTTCCTTACGTCTGCATGAGACAAAGTCAGGAAGGATCAGAGTCCTTTCTTTGAAAATTCTGGCATGATTCATCCAAATTCACCAAACTGCTGAGTAAAAATCTTATTCTGAAATTAAATGACCAGCCATTTCAAAAAGCACTTAAGAGTAACCAAATTGGGTTCTTGCGTGGTCCAAATACATTCTTAAGGCTGTCCCTGAGGGTTCTGATCCTTAACCTGCCTAGGTGCTCCTTAAAAAAAAAAATTTTACTAATCCTGTCAATTTTGAATACCTGTGTATTGCCTGATTCTGGAATATATAACATCTTCAAATTCAACATACTAATTTTAGATCTTGATTAGCAAATGATAAGTTTTGAATAATCAATCAAATCAGATTTAATGGAAAAAAGTATTTTAGAATATCTGATGGCAATCATTATTTTAATTGCTCGTAGGAGGAGTTGAATGATATTATAAGGTACGGTTCCAAGGAGTTATTTGCTGATGAGAACGACGAAGCAGGCAAATCACGCCAAATTCATTATGATGCTGCTGCCATAGATAGGTATCATTCCCTTGTGTTCCTCAAAACGTGAAATGTTTACAATATGTAGTATTTTCTATCTTATACTATTCTCATTAATAGATTGCTGGATCGTGAACAAGTTGGTGATGAAGAGGCCACAATGGATGATGATGAGGATGGATTTCTGAAGGCTTTTAAGGTTTAGTCTCAAACAAATATGCAAATACATTCTATATTGAGATTTCCCCCCTCCATTTCGGTTGGTGGTGAGAGGACGTGTACTCCACAAGGAAATCTTTAATATACTTATGAACATACAAATGCAAGTAAATGAAAAGGAAAGAAGGGCATTTGGTGGCATGGTAGTTAATCAGCCCTATGAACTAGAATGAATTGCGTGTATTCTAGTATAGTTTGAATAACCTTGCTGTCGTTTTTGCTGTCTTACTGTGAATATTTGTTGTAATTATTTACATATGCTGCTAAAGCATCATGCTTGTTAACAACTACTCATATTTGTAGAGCTTCACAGTGAGCTCATATCTAGTCCTGCCATTAAAATCTCAAGTAAGCAGCCTGTATTGATTGTGAGGTTCTCGTGGATTCTTAACCTAAAAGATAAAATCCAATCATGAGCCTTTATGTAATGACTTCAATTGGTCCGTGACATGGTATTAGAGTCTCCATGAGCATTTGATGAAGTTCCACCTTGCTGCCGTACACCCCATATTATTAACAGCATACCATGATTTCACCATGTGGATAAATTATTTGGACCACAAGATGAATGACATTCAACCTTGGTTGAAAGTTGATGATTCTAGTTTGTATTTTAGGATCCCGGAGAAAGCTATATGAGTGGCCTTTGCCTAAGATTTCTTGTGGATGGAGGAATTTTAGTGTTGATAAAATTTCCCCTTTTAATATCATTTTCCCCTCTAAGCTATCGTTGTTTTTGGGTTCTCTCTGTTCTCATTGTTTTTCATTGACTTATCAAATGATGTATGTTTAGGTGGCGAATTTTGAATATATTGATGAAGCTGAGGCTGCAGCTGAGGAGGCAGCAAAAAAGAGAGCCATGGAGAATGAATCTGCTGTGGCAAGTACAGAGCGAGCAAAATATTGGGAGGAGTTGTTAGGAGACAGATATGAAATTCATAAAGTTCAAGAGTTGGATGCCTTGGGCAAAGGGAAGCGGAGTCGGCACAAGCAGGTAAGCACTTGTATTCAGTGCCACACTTTAATCAATTTCCAAAGAATGACTTATTTGTGCCTAGAATGATTTTGTGGTGTTTATATTTGCAAACGTAGTATCTGTAATCCTTCAACTTTTCAGATGGTCTCAGTCGAGGATGATGATCTTGCTGGTCTGGAAGATTTAAGCTCTGATGGTGATGACAATGTTGATGCGGAGCTTACTGATGGTGATTCAAATTCAAATGGAACCATTTCTAAAAGACCTTATAAAAAGAGATCCCGTGGTATATTAATAATTAATTTTTTTTCTTCTATTGATGCTGTTCTTGATCTGGTCTTGACTGTGGTGTCATCTTTCTCCTAATTTTGTTACCAGTAGATAGCACTGAGCCTCATCCTCTGATGGAGGGTGAAGGAAAATCATTTCGAGTGCTTGGTTTTAATCAGAATCAGAGAGCTGCATTTGTGCAAATTCTGATGAGGTTATGTTTCATTTGCTGCTGTTTGATTATTTCTGATCTCTTACTTTTGGAACATGTATTGAAGAAAGAGATTTGGCATGCTTATTTCTGCAATGAATCTCACTTTATGAGTCTATTATAGGTTTGGGATGGGTGATTATGATTGGAAGGAGTTCACTTCCCGATTGAAACAGAAGACTTACGAAGAAATCAAAGAGTAATGATATGACTTTTTCCTTGATTTGTTAACCATATTTGGGATGTTTCATGTCATAAATTAGCTTTTATAATTTTTTGTTTGGAAGAAGGTGGGAACTAGGTGACTTTTGCTTTCATATATGCTTGACAAAGTATAGAACATGGCGACAGTTTGGAGTTTGTCATTGTTGTGGGCATGACGGCATACTGATCAGAACATTTTCTTGGATTTTGTTTTTGATAGACCTTGTATATACGTATATATCATTCCCGTCTTGTATATGCTCTTTCTCAGGACAAAAGGTGTAATTTTTACTGGTTTTATACGCAGTTAAACTGCATATGCGGGATGTTTTGCTATCATTTTGGAGAACAGTTGTTTTAATTGTTTGGCCTTCTGAATATTTGCTTAAAGGTGTAGGTAAAATGGTATTATTTCTTTTTCCAAAAAAAAAAAAAAAACCTGCATGATATAGCATGAATATTGGTGATGTCTGTGAGAAGAGTAGTGTTGGAGTCGGGAATGAGTGATTTAATATCTTGTTTCATTTATTTTTGTCAATTCTTGTCACATTTTTTGAGGAGCATTTCTAATCTTCTTGCTTTATAGTTTGTTTTTTTTATGGCAAGGTAGTGACAGTATCAAAACGATTTCTTCTTTGATGAATTTCTTGTCCGACAAACATTTTCCTATCTATATATGTACACTTATATGAGCCATGATCTAATATTTATTCTTGAATCTTGAGTGTACGCATCTATGTACAAGTGCATTTGTTTAAGAAATACTTGCTGATGCTAGTTTATACTTTATAATTTCATTACCTATATTTTGGTTTGCATCTTACTTCAAGTCATTTTTTTGTGGGTGAAAATGACAAAGTTATTAATTTCCAGCTACGGAACCCTTTTCCTAAATCATATTGTTGAAGATACAACTGATGCTTCTACATTCTCAGGTAGTGGGTCCTTCTTGCAGATGTGGGATTTTGCATTTTAATTTTTTTTCCTTACAACGTTATTGAATTTATCTTGTTTCTTATTGATTTGGCTGTAGATGGCGTTCCAAAAGAAGGGCTTAGAATACAAGATGTACTCGTGAGGATTGCAATTCTGGGCTTGATAAGGGAAAAGGTGAGTCCTTCGAAGAAACTTGCTTTATGTTCAACTATTTGTTCTCACTAATCAATAAAAATAAGTACTTTCAAGCCTCTGTTTTCACTTTGTGAGAAGCTCTTCTTGTGTTGATTAATATTCCATGGCTAATTTTAGATCACTTCTGTTTTACTTTGTATTTTGAATTTAGAAATGTTCATGAACGTTCTCACCTGACAAATAAGCTTTATTGATTTCAAGTGCATTTTTAGACGAATCTCTGAAAGAGTAACTTCTAAGGTAACCAAATACTGTTGTTTCCAGCTTGTTCTGCAAGTTTTTTTCCTCTGCCAAAAAGAGAGCATTTTCATATTAAACTCCTTTCAGATTTTACAAAGAAATAAATAACAATTTAACAGAGACTGAGGGTGTGTTTCATTTGAAGGGAGGGAATGGTAGGGAGGGGATGGAGGCAAGGGCATAACCTTGGTTGAAGGGGAGGTGAGTGAGGATATTGTTAGTGATTCCTGGCTTAGGATGAGAGGAAAGGGAAGGATTGTCAGTGATTTACTATCTTATCCTCATATATTAATTAATATTTTCATTTATATTTTATATAAATTAATTTTATATTAATTCACACGTAAACTCTAATTAACGCATTAATATCTTATTTGAAAATAAATAAATATTATATTTTAAAAATGGAATAATATTTTTATTTATAATTATATTTTTCATTCTAAATTTAATGATATATTTTTAAAATTTTTAATATATATGTATTATATATTCTTAATTATAATTGTTTAATTTTTATTTTTAATTAATTTAAGAATAATATATTTAATTTACACATTAATTCTAATTAATGTAGTAATACTTTAATTTATAATAAATAAAAATAATATTGAAATGGAATAATATTTTTTATCTATAATCATATTTTTTATTTTAAATTTAATAATATTTTTATTTATAATAATATATTGAAATTGTAAATTACTTTTATAATAATATGCTTTTAATTATTATTTATTTTTAAACATATATTTTACTTATAATAATGTATTCTTAAGATATTTAATTATCATAATACATTTTTAGTTACGATTATATAATTTTTAATCAATTTTGTAAGAATATATTTTTATTACAATATATTTTCATTTGTTTTTATTTTATTACAATATATTTATTAATTAAAATAATATTTTTTTCCTTATGGCCATTAATGGAATGATATAAAAGTTATAGTGTAAAATTTTCTCAAAATTTGGCTTCCCTCCAAAAAACCCCAATTTAGAGGAGAGCCAAAATGGTGTAAAAAAGGGAGGGGAAGGTAAATTTGGCTCCCCCCTCCAAAATTTTAAACCGAAATGAGAGGAGATGGTCATTTTCCCGTCCCTTCCCTTCCATTCATTCTCCTCCAACCAAACACATCGTAAGTTACCCCTAGCTTCTTAGTTTAATTGTGAGTTGGTTCCATGCAACCGCCCCCACGGCCCCTCCCCCTTCCTCCCAAAAAAAGAAAAAGTAAAGAAAGAAAGAAAAATTATTTATCTATCGTAGAACATTATCATGCGAGAAGTATGTGAATGGTTGGCTTTTACCTTATGATATTCCTTAACTTGATGGACATTCTTTCTCTTGGGATGTGAAATGACAGGTGAAGTTTGCTTTAGAAAACCCTGGGACTCCAGTTTTTTCGGATGAAATCTTATTTCGCTACCCCAGTTTGAAGGGTGCAAAGTTTTGGAAGGAGGAGCATGATTTAGTGCTGCTGCGTGCTGTGCTGAAGTATGTATTCTTTCTAATAAATAATCTTGTCTAATGTCCATGCATAGGCAGTTGCTTTACTTTGTCGCCAAAATGGTCCTCTGTACTTCTTTTGTAGACATTGGGTATTATCTCATGGCATAATAAACACTATTATTTTTTTACGCTTGGAGATCATATGGTCTTCACAAACATACTTAGGTGGTGTTTGCATATTATTTTTGCTACTGCCTTGAATACATTCTATTACTTGAGACAGCTGAATGTGATATTATTAGTTGGCTCTGTTGTGTTGCCTTGTGATTTTTTTTTTTTTGGTAAAAATATCACTCAAACATGATTCTTTTTTTCCTAAGGCACGGATATGGAAGGTGGCAAGCTATTGTTGATGATAAGGATCTGAAGATTCATGAGATTATCTGTCAGGAGTTGAACCTTCCCTTTATAAATTTACCGGTTCCAGGACAAATAGGCTCTCAGGCACAAAATAGTGCAAATCTGTCCAACGCAGAAGCAGGTGACAATCAATCTCAGGAAAATGATGGGAGTGACAAAGCAGCTGATGGTGCACTTGGTTCTGCTGATGCTAGGAGCCAAACACTTTTATATCAAGAGTCCTCCGTGTTATATCATTTTAGAGACATGCAGAGAAGACAGGTTGAGTTTATAAAGAAGAGGGTGCTTCTCTTGGAGAAAGGGATCAATTCAGAGTACCAGAAAGAATGCTTAGTAAGTTTAAGTTTTATGGGCTTTACTGGATTGAAAGTTTGAAGTTTTAATTGATCAGAAGATGATTTTAATTGGCTTGTCAAATATTTTTGACTTACGAAGAGCTTGGTGCTTGGGTATAATTTTCTATTGTGTTTGAGAGATTAATGTGCTGGGAAAAAACTCACCAAGTTACTACCCAATGACGTAATATGGGCCAACTTTATTCAGTGGGATAAGATTTGTCATTCCTTTTTTTTCTTTTTTCTTTTTTTTTGGGGGGGGGGGCGGGGGGAAGAGTTGGAAATTGGAGGGCGGAAGAATTCACAAGAATTTTCAATTATGGTGGACAATGGATCCTCATAGATCAGGAAAAGAGGAACAAATTGCTTTCACTATCTCTTTATGTTTGATGATCGTATTAGTTTTTGTTATGAAATGCTTCGAATTACATGCCTGACATTGTTTTCAATTATTGGCAGTAGCTAGCTTTTACCACTGCCAGTGACATGGGATGTAAAAAATTTCAAAATGCAAGGATTAAAAAAAATATTAACGTTGATGTGTGCTGATAGTGTCACATCATATACACAACAGAATAACAGCACAAGATTATTCAACTTTTGTCCAATACAATGATCGGTATTTCTTAAATTCTTGATCATAGATATGAATATAATCGGGCATTTGTTATGTATAGATATTTATTTTTGCTTGATTAGCTTATTAGTTTTCCCCTCATGAGCTCTGTTTGCAGGGTGAAGTAAAAGCAAATGAAGTAACAGACAATGGACTTAATTGTGAACCCAAGGTTGCAAGGATACCTAGTAACAAATCAGGGGGAACAGACAACCAGGTGTCTGATCAACTGCCTCAAGTGGAAGTAATAGGTATGCCCTTTTTGTTTCTTTTCCTGTGTCAATTGATAGATGCCTCTCGTGGTCAGACAATAGCTATCTCCTAGTTTGAATCATGTGAATCCGTTTTGTTCGTAAATTTTGCCCTTTCTGCTTTGTTATCATTATACTCAGTTATAATTTTGTCAATCGTTAGATAGTTCATTGAATGACTACCAGTCTACAACAAATATCTGTTGAGATTGAATTGGAGCGGTTTTATTTTCTGCAGCTTCAGACAAGATTTCTGTGGCTGATAGTGATCCAAATCGGTTGGAATTGATTCGGCTTTACAATGAGGTTATACATTATCTCCGTGAGCTGTTTTTTTCCCTCGTCAAAATCCCTTCAGGTGTTAAAATAGGCGCCTGAGAATGTATGGCTTATTATATGTAAGAACTGTTTCCCCCTGTTCTGGCAGATGTGTAAACTCGTGGACGAAAACACCAATGCAAGAAAACCAGCAGAAGTTGACGTGAAGAACTTGATGGCAGTAGAGCCCATTTGCGAAGACATCCATAGAATTCTAACATCCTCACAGCAAAGTCACCCTTCTGAAGAAAAGCTGTCATTGATTCCAGAGAACAAATCAGAGGTTTCGCCACAGAATGAAATTGTGGTTTCTCAAGATGGCAAACCTAAATCAGTTGGTGACGAGAGAACAGACGTGGTAATGGAGTCTCAACTTGCAAAAGAAAACAGCACGGTTCCTGTGAAAGAGAAGGAAACACCAAGTCTTTTACAAACAAGGAAAAGTGATATAGAAATGAATGAAGCTGGGACTGATGGCGAACTGAATGAAAAAAGAGAAAAATCTGGCGCAGAGGTTATCATGTTGGATGAGTAAAAGCAATAGTACCTAATAGAAAACTAGTTCATACCTTAGCTTCATGGTTTTAGAGAAACTTTTATCATCACAAATGTGTGGTTAGAGGGGGGAATAAGGAACTACAGCATAGGCTTTAGTCAAGAAATATTTTGCTTAATAGTTCAGTGAAAACTGTTCATAAAAGTTAGCGTGTAGCTTTTCTAGGCATTGAACAGCCTTTGATCCATTGTTTATACTCGTTACCCAGTGTTCGCTGTCCCTTGTAGACTCGGAAGCACATCGGCGTCAATTAGATGCCTGAGTACTGATGAAATCACCAGAGACATTGGGAAGAAGTCCTAATGTTGAAATATTTTTGTTCCTTGAAAGTTATTATTTTGGCCGTGTACATATCCATAAATTAAATGGATTAATATTTATATGGTAGTATTTCTTTTTTTTTTTGTGATAATTTATATTGTAGTATTTGGGCAGTCTGAACATTTTTTTCTGACCAGTAAAAGATACTTATTCATTGAAAGGAAATAAAGACGAAATAATTCCAATACAGTCTTGAAATAAAACAGAAAGCAAATAACAGCTACAGGAGTAATAATCAAAGGCTTATCATCCAACTCCTTCCAGAAAAATGTTGGTCAACGTGATCATAATCTTCAATGGATGCCTCTTGACGGATAAAAGCGGTGGAGATTCAAAAATGAGACTGTTTGGTCCCAACTTCTTTGAAGTGAAGGCAGCCAAACAATCAGTAGCATCATCACTTGACCGAGAAATGAGAGATAAAGCTATTAATCTTTGATCAGACAGTGAATCAAAGATATCAAACAACAGGTTATGAAAAGCTCGAGGACAAAGGATGGCATCTTTTGAGATTGAAGCAGAAAATAGCTCATTGCAGTCCATTTGAATAATCGCAGGTTGATTGGACCAAGCCTAAGAGATGGCTTTAGCAACAGCAAAAAGCTCAGCATGGAACGCCGAATGAACAGACACCTTTTCACCTTTTCAACCCATCCTTGGATTAAAGATACAATTGAGTCACCCATCGTTCGTGGGTTCAACTGGCGAAGGTATCGGATACTCTCACAAATGGAGTG
>QFDD01120268.1:0-11308 GCA_006871305.1 Vachellia collinsii
AATGAACTAAAAAAAAAAGACAGTTCAAACCAAGATGTGGAAAAGAAAAGATGGAAGCATGGAGAGTTAAATTCATTATCACATATTCAATGCTCATTGTCTTAGTAAAAGACAAGTTGCTTTGCAACAAGGGATCTCTTTTGTTTCATGTGGTCTGGTGCTAATAGATACTAGCGAACTTGTCTATCTGTCTGCAGCGGTGGGATACAAATTACTGAAGCTCTAAAGCTACAGATGGAAGTGCAGAAGCGACTGCATGAGCAATTAGAGGCATGTTTTCCTTGTACTGACCTAACTATAGTATTGTGTCGACAGATTATATCTCCTTGTAATTTAAGGATTGCTATTGAATTTAATTACGTGAAGTACTCATGTGAATTTCTGTTCTTAAATTCAATTGGCTCTGATATGTAAAGCACATCTATCATCTGATAGCTTTTAATGCATTAGCTGGGTAAACATAGATGAGGGCATTTGTGAAGCATTATGCACAATGCCACAATAAGATGTTTATCCAAAGAGCAAGATTGTCTGTCAAGTACCCCAAAAGGGAATAGACTAGTGTATGTTTTGCCATCAGCATGTGAATTTATGGGAATATTATGACCTTTATGATGAATGCATTCACATGCCTCATTCTGAAAATTATGCTAGCTTGCATATTAAACATATTGAAAGAGAAATTCACTTTAAATGTTCGTACATCTATCATATTTATGATCATAAAGGCTAAAAGGGAATAAAATAGCATATGCTTTGCCACTGTCATAAGAATTGTCAGGAATAATTATGACCTTTATAGGCTTCTTTCACCTGCCATATTCTGAAAATTATGCTCGCTTTTTCTACCAACCCAAAAAAAAAAAAAAGCTATCTTATATATTAGCGGAGCATGCACTCCCCTTTACTCTTCTATATGTATAAAATCTATAGACTCTGAAGCACAAGACCCTTATTTTTGGAAAATATGAAGTGGTGACGTGTGATTTATGTGTGGAGCAGGTTCAGAGGCAACTTCAACTAAGGATAGAAGCCCAGGGTAAATACCTGAAGAAGATAATTGAAGAGCAGCAGCGTCTCAGTGGGGTTCTGTCAGACTCACCTTGCTCAGGTGTTGATGCTCCAGCATTGGCTGATGGATGCCAGGAACCTGAGAATAAGAATGACCCAGCTACCCCAGCTCCAACCTCTGAGTGTCCCCTACAAGATAAAGCAGCTAAAGAACGAGCCCCGGCAAAGAGTCTGTCCATCGATGAATCTTTTTCTTCTCACCACGAACCATTGACTCCGGATTCTGGTTGCAATGCTGGCTCACCTATCGACAGCCCTAGAGGGGAGAGACAGATGAAGAAGCACCGGGTGAGCATGGAGGGAGCATATTCTAAATCAGAAATGATGCTTCCACATCAGATACTAGAGTCAAGCATGCCATCATACCAGCAGTCAAAGAATATTTTCCTTACTGGAGAGCAGTTTGATCCTTCACTGGGTATATCTACTAGGAGTGACGAGGCATTACAAAAAGTTGGTGGTGGCAGCAATCTGTGATTCAGTGTAATATGCAGTAAACTAGAACTGATTTTATTGTCCTCTCTTATTTAGTTTCTTGGGTTGATGTACTTCTTGATGGATCAAGTAGTCTGTGTACGGTAGATGCTCTTGTTTATTAGTAGGTATAAGTTCCACGCTTGACCAAATCCCCGGCGTTTATTTGCACTCAGAGAGCTGAATTTGGATCAAACCCATCTTAATCATTAAATCATCTTATCTGCTGATGGTTTTAGGTATTCTCAATTTCAAAAAATAAATGGTTATGGACTATCTAAGTTTTGCTTCAGAGATTGATCAAATCTTAAGGGTTGATTTTGGAAAATATTCACATAATGTGTTTACATAAAATTGATTCCGTTAATTCTTAACTAGAGAGCATCTAAATTTAGAAACAGAAGGATTACATATTTGCAGTGTGGATGGGTGTTTGGTTTTGTTGTTGTTGTTGTTCCAGTAGGATCAGTTGGCAGGTGACATTAGGTTTGTTTTTGTAAAGACAAAGTAAGCTTGCGAAGAAAAGTAAATATTAAACAAACATAATTATATGAAGAAAAGTTAATTACATATAAAACTTACTATCAATTTATAATTGATGTTACATATGGTATTGAAAATTAGAATACTTTGTGTAACAAAGAAATGAGATTAAAATAGTTATCAACTTATCATTAAAAATTTGTTGCTAGCCACCTTGGCCTAACATAGGTGGTAAAGATAAGTCCGAGTTTTTGATAGAAATCAAAGTTTCCAACTCCCTTTATATAATAAAAAAATATTGTTATTTATGATATTACTTTATTTCAATACTATCTTGTGTGACGATTAGAATAAATGTGTCTTAGCATGTAATGTCTTGATAACACAAACAAACCAAAAAATGAAACCAAAGCCAGAGGCTCTAAAATGCAACCAGAATCATTGTCGGAGTGGAGTGGTTGAATGGGGAGATGCTTGTAAGATGAGAGGCTACAGTGTCATTAACTCCTTGCAAGGACCCAAATGTCATTTCCCTCGTTAATATTCCCAAAAAATTATGTTTGGAATAATAATTTAGATTCAAGAATAATATTTATCCGACCCGTTTTGGCCTTTTATACCCAATTTCCTGTCTACTTTCTAGACTTCGCGTGCAACTCATTTCTTGAAGGAAGGAAAAATGTTGAACGTCATGGTGATTCTCTTATGTGTGCCAGCGAACTGCAAAGCTCGGTGAATTGCATGCGCAGATCAGGGCCTTATCACAAATAACTAACTGACGAAGCAGCTGCTCTGCCTTGGCTTATTGATCAATTTCCTTCTTTAACGAACGAGCAATTGGATTTGATTTTGCGAAGAAAAGAGGGTAAGAATTTGCTTTCTTACTATTATCTTCAACGAATTATTTTTTTCGTTGTTACCTTTAATTGTCATAATTCATTTATGATCTTCCTGGCTTCAAGTTTTCAGTTGTCTAATTTTTTTCACGAACTATTAATATTCATTCCCTTTTCTCTCCATTCCGAAAACTTTTCTGGTTTTTTTTTGAAGATTTGGTTCATGACCATGGAAAGTCGAATTTTTTGTTAAGATATCCTTGGGATGGATTGTTTTGGTTAAGGAAATAGATAGATGGTTGTCGCGCTTCAGCGCGCGGTAATAATTGAACACGCTCGAATTAATGCATTATGTCCCTCGAGCTCTGCACATTTTCGCATCCCCTTCGTTTGGGTTCTATATTCTGATGAGGATCTTTTTCCGTTTGTAAACATTTTTGGTTTCTAGGTTTGGTTAAAGTTTTGCCTTTCTTCTTCAATTCTGCTTTTATGTCTCTGTAAGTGATGTCACGTTGCTAGCAACAGATGTTTGTAATTTATCAGGAGGGCCTTAGTACTACTTACTATATATATATATATATATATATATATATATATTAAATAGTACATTCAGCGTCAAGGTGATAAAATTTAGTGACTATTTAGTTATTTACGATCGTTAAGTCCTTTGATTCTCTCCTTTTATGCTCCAGGTATTAACAAGGATACATGGCTCAGAACAATGGGGATGGCGTAGAGTTTGTCGCAGATGATAATGATATGGCCGAAGTAGAAAATGATTCATATATCCATGGAAGAGTATTTGGTGGTTCAGATTCAGAAGATGACGATGATGATCAATATGACCCTTTGGTTTGTTTCAATTCATATGCAAAACCTTTGTTATGATTTGAATGTCTAATGTTGTGGTGTGAATGCTGGACTACCTACCAAAGTTGTTTTTTTTTCTAATTGTTACTTTTATATTGGTCATCCCATTTATATTGTTCCTGCCTTCAGCTTAGTCTCCTTGCTCAGGTGACTTATATGTGCATGACTATAACTTTATGAGTACACTGTTGTCATTAACTTAATCTTTTTCTCCTGTCTTTTGTGTGGGCTTGCATCTTTATTGGGGGTGGGAATTTGGGTGCTCTGTTTCAGGAAAACAATATATCAGATACCACTGCTGCAGAAGCTAGAGGGGGAAAAGATATTCAAGGTATACCTTGGGAGAGACTGAGCATTACTCGTGATAAATACAGACAGACAAGACTAGAGCAGTACAAGAATTATGAAAATATACCACAATCAGGGGAATTGTCAGAGAAGGTAAAATATGTTTAACAAGTCATTCAAATGTCATTTGAATAATGATTTTGGTGTGAGAATTTCACATTATATTTCTTCTTTACAGGATTGCAATCCTACAGATAAAGGGGGAAAGTATTATGATTTCTGGCAAAACACTAGATCTGTGAAATCAACGATACTTCATTTTCAAGTATGTTGATGGGTGATTTCAAACTTTTGATTTTTTAGTGCAGGCTTCACCCCTCCCTGGTTTTAGTAGTAATGATGGAAGTATCCATTTATAGGGATTGATTTGTCTTGATTTATGAGGTTTTATTTTCGTAGTTTGCCTTTTCTCTTCATAAGCTTAGTTTAGGCATTTATTTTTTAAATAATGTAAGGAACATTAATGTGAAGCCCTTAATGTGGAATTTGCAGCTGAGGAACTTGATCTGGTCAACTTCAAAGCATGATGTGTATCTTGTTTCACATTACTCTATTGTTCACTGGTCTTCATTAAGTTGTAAGGGATCTGAAGTCTTGAACGTATCAGGGCATGTAGCTCCATGTGAGGTAATCATTGTTGCACTGCTTTTTTGTTGGGAAAAGTGAAAACCACAGCTAGATTAGGCATATGAACTTTTAAATTGTGGTGTCAATAGAAGCATCCTGGCAGCCTTTTGGAAGGATTTACCCAAACACAGATTAGTACATTGGCTGTACGAGATAAGTTGATGATTGCTGGAGGTTTTCAGGGAGAACTAATTTGCAAGGTATTATTGTTGGATTTATTTTATTTATTATTTTTCTAAGCAATGGAGAACATATGGGAGCTTAAAGGAAAAGGAACAAATCTCACAAAATTCAAGATCAAATCAATGTACTAATGAGCAAAGAGTAATATTTATAAATGACCAGGGTTGAACCAAAATAGGTTTTTAATAAGAATTGGTATCCTAATGATTTCTAGTCCTACAAGGGCTCTAGATATGAGCTAACAACATGTTTGGCCCAAGATCCTCTGTTCAAGTCCCTAATGAAAATTGCACAGACTTCCTCATTTTTAATTAGAGTCATAGACCTCAATTCTGCTACATTTTAGTTATATGTGAAATTGCTTTGCTTAAACACGCCCATTAACCTAAATACATATATTTTTGTTTAATTTAGTGAAAACACAATCTGCTCTTTTTATTTTCTTTGTAGATATTTGACAGTAATTAAAAAAACTTTTAAATGTTCTTAAGTATATATTTTGAAAATAGACGAGGTTTTTATAATTTGGCAAATTCAGTAGAGGTTTGTGTAATTTAGTAATTTACTATATTTAATTTTATGTTTATTTTCCAAAATGGTTCAATTGTTGGTAATTTACTGGCTTTCCTGACTGATGGCTTATACATATTGTCTTGCAGTACTTAGATCGACCTGGAATTAGCTTCTGTACCAGAACTACTTATGATGATAATGCAATAACAAATGCAGTGGAGATTTATGATGATCGAAGGTCTCACTCCAGTGCCTTGTTCTTTAATTTTTCTTTCTCTATAGGCATTAACTTTCTATGACTCTATATGGTATTGGCAATTATTATTCTTGTAGAAAATAGGAGAATTTTTCAAAGGGGAATCAGACTTGACGAGACCCTCAGTCTCTAATTTGAGTTGGGTCAAGTGCAAATGGTAGTACAAATAGTACGAATTTGACATGCCTGTGATCACCCACTTAATTTAGCTTACCTGTCACATTCTCACTATTTTAATAATTGTCAACTGTAAAAGTATTAGTTTTTTGATAACGGTACATTATTATTGCAGTGGAGCTGTTCATTTCATGGCTTCAAATAATGATTGCGGTGTCAGAGACTTTGACATGGAGAGATTTCAGCTTTCCAAGCACTTCTGTTTCCCATGGCCCATAAATGTGAGTACCTCCAACTTATTTGTTATGGTTGAATCAAAGGAAATGAAATCAGTGCTTTTATTGACCTCAATCTTATATCTATAGAATTGGCGTGATCTTTTGTAGTCTTTTTTCTGGCATTTACAACTTATATGAGAGAGGGACAATAGCACCGTCATGTTGTGTTGAGAACGATTGCTTGACCATGGAGAAATAATTGATGCTGGTTTGATTTGTACAATGTTCAGGCTTTCTTTTTTGTGTCTTTGTGTTGAAACCTCATACTAAGACTGCTGGTCTCACATATTATAGTTATCTTTGAGTTATTGGTCTCCCTAGTTTGCAATTTGGAAACTCCTTGTAGTCTTTAGTGAAACAGAAGCACCATCATTGGTGTCTGTAGATATAAAAGTTTGTCTCCTGAACTCTGGAGATCATTTAAATATTGAGTTTCAGAATCTTGTCTTGTAATGTGTTTTTTCATTCTTGTCTTGTTTAAGAACGAAACTGAAGGAATAGGTTTTGATATCATTAACAAGTCTGCTGAAATCTTGTATATACTATAAATGGTATTGTATGCTGACTATTGACTGCCCACTCTACAGGTACAACCTTTTGGCTTCTTTTATCCTTTTATATGGCCCAAATATATTTTTGTTGTTAGTAAAACATTATCTTTCTTGAATTTTGAATGATATTCTTGCTTGGTCAACAAGAGCAGTTGTGACTGCTTTTATTTATTTATTTATTTTTTTGAATGTGACTGCTTTTTTGTTAGAATCATTTGGTATTTTAGCATAGCACGACAAAAAAAGAATTGAGAAAAAGAAGATTTTGTAGAGGAGAAATGTCTCTTGTGCTTTTTTGAATAAAAAATAATGGAAAAAAAATGTAGTTACTACTGAATAATAATAAAAATAGGAATGTAATATATGGTGCATATTTCCTTCTATTGTGCACTAGAAAGGGAATTTCTTTCTAATGGTGCAGCCACACAACATAAGTGTTCAATAAATGCAAAGGTGCTGGGTTGTGTGGCAACAAAAAGGGGATTCCCCCAATTGGTCAGTTTTTGTTTTAAAACCGATGATCTATGTTTAAAGTTAAAATTGGGGATAAATGTTAAACCTGATAGCCAATCCCCCATTGCTCAAATATTCTACATTTAGGAAGCCTTATGTAAAATGGGATCACAATTTAGAAGCGGCATGTTCCAGTCCTCATTTAGTCTTTATTTATTATCCTTTCACTATATGGGTGTGCGTCGCTAGTGTTAATGACAGGGACTTGTATGTGCAAAGTCTCACATAAGATAGTTTGGGCTACTTAATAGGGGGTTTTTAAGCCCTTGATTCTCCCTTCCCAACAGCTAACTTTTGGGGTAGGGTTCTTCAATTGCTTGAGTACCTATCAATGGTATCAAAGCCAATGGTCGATGCAACGGAAAGGGCTACCCAAGCAATTGGAGAATCCTATCCTAAAAGCTAGTTGTTGAGAAAGGAAAACTAAGAATTTAAATACCCCCATAAAGCAGCCCATACTATCCGATGTGGGACTTTGTCCATACAAAGTCCCTGTCAATACATCCTCCTTGAAAAGTTGATATCCTAACGGCTCCACTCTCCGACACTTCACTCATCTTCTTATGGTCAACCATCGGCTTTGATATCGTTGATAGGTACCCAAGCAACTTGGAGAACCCTATCCTAAAAGTTAGCTGTTGGGGAGGGAGGGCGCTTAACCACCCCATCAAGAAGCTTATACTACCTGATGTGGGACTTTGCTCATACAAAGTCCCTATTAGTTAATAAATATGATATTAGTGTTTGAACGCATCCCAAATAATTATTGGAGCTCATGTCCATTTTTCTTGCAGCATACTTCATTGAGTCCTGATGGTAAACTACTTGTCATTGTTGGAGACAACCCAGATGGATTAGTGGTGGATTCTCAAACAGGGAAGGTTCGTATGTTATTTTGTCCATCATACCACAAATTTCTAGTTTCATTCTTCTCGAGGAGGATTATATGACATGAGATGAGTTGAGATAAGCTAATGTTCTTTGTTTATGATAGACTGTCGCGTCATTATGTGGACACTTGGATTACTCATTTGCTTCAGCGTGGCATCCTCAAGGTTATATCTTTGCCACCGGGAACCAAGACAAGACATGTCGTGTTTGGGATGTTCGGAACATGTCAAAGTCTGTAGCTGTGCTGAAGGGTAACCTTGGAGCCATACGATCTATAAGATTCACATCCGATGGGCAGTTCATGGCAATGGCCGAGCCAGCTGACTTTGTGCACATCTTTGATGCGAAGCAAGGGTTTAAGAAGGAGCAGGAGATTGACTTTTTTGGAGAAATCTCTGGTGTATCGTTTAGCCCTGATACAGAATCACTTTACATTGGTGTTTGGGATCGCACTTACGGTAGCCTTCTTCAGTACAACAGACGCAGAAACTATATGTACCTTGATGCATTGTAAATATGTAATCATATATTATGCTGTAACTGTAAGTACCCTGATACTTGGGATTATATCGAGAAGTTCTGGAATTTGAGTGCTGAAAAATGATTTGGTGGCTTGGTCCATCCTATCATACTATAGGAAGAAATGGCCTGATCATCTTCAATGGTTGTACTTGTCATGTTCAATAATATTGACTGCTAGTCTCCTCCGGTTTTCTTCGTCCTTTTGTTTTCTTAATTTGGTTTGCTGGTTTGCTTTTTGGTGGCTACATAACAATTATAAATGAACAACAATCACTCTTAACTACGTCACACACAAGTACACAACCTAGATCTGAACTTTGTCCCTACGTCTAAATCCAATCAAATATACTTTGCTTAAAGCATGTATTTTTCCATTCTTGTCCAAAGGGACCAAAGTTTTCTTGTCCTTTTGAGATGCATCACATGCCTCTACAGTCTATACTGTCTTCCCTTTGTGAATATCTTCAAAGAACAAATCATTGCTGTAGACAAGAAAGGCATATTAACTAGAGATTGAGTGCTTATTATATAACCAAATAATAGAAAATTCCAAACAGTTGGCAGAGTAGTAAGCGATTTGATCCTTGTTAAAGGAAAATATAAATCAAGCTTGATCCTTGTAAAAGAAGAATACTAGTTTCTTGATCCTTGTAAAAGAAGAATATTAGTTCAACTCTCATAAATTGTAATTGTTAGAAGAGGAAAAAATCTTTATATTCCAAGTCCAAAAAGTGATTTGTCTTAAGTGCAAAGTAGTTTAAGAATTCCCTTAGTGAGTTACCACAAAAAAAAAAAAACAAAAGAAAAGAAAAGAAAGAAAGAAAGAAAATTTCAAATTCAAGAGCCACACAAACAAGGAATAATTTACAACTAATATATTATTTCGTTCATGGTAAGTTTTCACATATTATATTATATTAATGATACAAAATAGTCAAATCTAGCACTTGAATACACTGATAATATAACCAGAATATTGCAAGCTTTGAGGATGAGGAAGGAACTACAACTCCTCCATTAACTAAACTAGAGTAATATTAAGTTTCACTTTAGGATGGATCTAATTTAAATGGTTCATTTCACAAAATATTTCTTTTTGATAGTAGATACTACACACACACTCTTTCTCTCTCCCCTCTCTTTTTTAATGGATGATTTGGTTGAGAAATTGATACCAGAATTAAATATAAAACCTATTTTATATGTTTATCGATTTTTTCTTAAATTAACTTTTTTGATATTCCTTCAATAACAATGGAATAGAAGATGGAGATAGAAAATTAAGGTGGATGATTGGGCTACTTTAAAAAATACATATCATATAAATAACTTAACTAATATACTTAATATACTTAAATTAGTCCATTAGGTTTTCACAGGAGTATATAACTAATATAACAGTTATATTATTTATAAGTTATTCATTATCAATAATAATAATTACTTAGTTTCTCTCTCTCAAAATAATAGTTACGTTTTTTAATTGAAATAATTATTAACTTATATTTGATTAATGTAAAACAATATTTAATTTAACAGAAACATAAATTATTAAGATATGTTAAAAAAGAAATAGATTTAAGAAAATAGAATAATATTCACCCGACCAGTGCTACTTATTTTTCGAAGGAACAAAAAATGCTCAACATCGTGTATATTCGCATATATATGTGCCTGCGAACTGCGAAGCTCGCTGTACTGCAGACACAGATCAGGTCCTTATCACAAAGATCTAATTGGTGAAGCTTCTGCTTTGCCTTTGGCTTATTGTCCAGTTTCCTTCTCTAACGAACGTACAATTGGTTTCAATTTACGAAGAAACGGGGTCAGTATTTGTATTCCCTTTTAAGCTTTCTTACTTTTAGCTCCAATGAATTATATTTTTCGTTGTTACCTATAATTTTCATGGTTCAGTTGTGATTTTACCGGCTTCAATTTTTCGCTTGTTCAATATTTTTTCAATGAATTATTAATTATCAATTTTCATTCCCATTTCTCTCCATTGTGATTAAAGATCAGGTGAAGTCGAATTTCTGGTTTCGAAATCCTCATGATGGATTGTTTAGGTTACAGAAATATATAGTTGCTTCGGTTTTGCAGCAGGAATAACTGAACATTTACAAATTAATGCATTATACTTCTCTAGCTTTGCAAATTTTGCGCCCCCTTCGTTTGGGTTTTAGAATCTGATAAGGATTGTTTTTCATCTGTTAACGTTTTTGGCTATTAGTTTAGTTTAAATTTTCTCCTTTCTTCTTTAATCCTGATATATATATATATAAGAGGCATCACAGTGCTAGCAACTGATGTTTGGAATCTTCATGAGGGGCTTAGTATTGTTAACCATATGGAATTGGACAATTAGTATATTCAGTGTCAAGGTCCTAGAATTTGATGTTTATCTAGTTATTTCCAGTCATTAAGCCCGTTCACTCTCTCCTTTTATGCACAGGTATTAATAGCATAGGGAAACATGGCTCATAACCATGGGGATGAAATGGAGTATGCAGCAGATGATAATGAAATGGCAGAAGTAGAGAATGATTCATATTTCCGTGAAAGAGTATTTGGGGGTTCAGACTCCGAAGATGACGACGATGATCAATATGACCCTCTGGTTTGTTTCAAGTCAAATGCAAAACCGTAGTTATGATTTAAATATCTGATGTTTTGGATGTGACTACTTGTTTTCATTCCAAAGCTGTTTTTAACTGTTATTTTGATAATCTGATTTATATTGTTTCTGCCATAACTGTTACTCTGATGACTTACATG
>QFDD01120269.1:0-19988 GCA_006871305.1 Vachellia collinsii
TAACTCGAGTTCTCTTGAGAGTTTTGTATTACAGCGTGTTTGTCCTTCGAAACTTGAGTTTTCCTTCATAAAACTTCAAGTTATAAGAGTTTCGAAACATAACTTTTATATGAAACTCGAGTTGCACTGGAAGTTTTGAGTTTAAAAGAAGTTTGCCTCTCGAAACTCGAGTTTGATAACATGAAACTCGAGTTCTAAGAAAACTCTAAGTGAAACTTCAAGTTTGGAAAGAAGTTTTGAAGTTTAGAAAATTTGACTCAGCTCGAAACTCGAGTTCTGAGAACCTGAAACTCGAGTTCTGTCAAGGCTTTCATTAAAACTTGAAGTTTGAGAAGAGTTTTCGTTTCTCTCTCTTCGAAACTCGAGTTCTGAGATACATAACTCGAGTTCTAGCAAACCTTCCACTGAAACCTCGAGTTTTGGAAGGAAGTTTGGTTTTCCAAAGTCATTTGAGAACCCGAGACTCGAGTTCTATAAAACAAAACTCGAGTTCTGCCAAAACTTCCAACATAACCTGAGTTTCCACTGCAAGTTCTGATTTTCAAAAGACTTCCAAAGAACGAAACTCGAGTTTTAAAAACATGGAACTCGATTTTTGAGACAACTTTCATTCAGACTCGAGTTCTTTTAAAAGTTTTGCATTTCTAAACCTTTTTCAATACTCGAAACTTGAGTTTTGATTTCCAGAACTCGAGTTTTGATATAACTCGAATCAGAACTTGAGTTCTCTTGAAAGTTTGAAATTTTGAACACACTTTTAAACATTGTAACTCGAGTTCTAAAACACGAAACTCGAGTTCTCTCAAAAATTTCATTAAAACTCGAAGATTCTTAAAAACTTTCTGAAAACTAATAATCAAAACACAATTTCAAAAACATATTTGTCATCATCAAAATATTATCTCAACAGTGTGCGAGTTAATAAAGAAAATGGCATTGAACCATCAGCAGTATAGTGCAAGAGACATTCGAGGAGTGCATGAGCTACGTACATCCGCGGCACATAATAGGAGAATGGACACTTTGGAGTCCAAGGTAGATTCTCTGGAGAGCAAGGTCACATCTCAATTGTCTATCTTGACTACAGAACTAAAAAGTTTGAATATGAATCGGCCACAACAATCTACACATATTATTGCACCTAGTTGTGACCATTGTGGTTCAGTGATGCACATCTCCAGTGTATGTCCATGCCGATATGAGGAAGTGTCGATGGTTTACCAAGGGTGTCCAAACCAAAAGTGGGACCCCTACAATGAAGGGTGGAAAACTAATCCAAAATTTGGATGGAGGAATGAAGAAAGCAGAATGCCAAACAGGTTTCAGTGTGGCGGAGGAGCTGTGCCATCAAATTCCCAATTCCAAAACCCACAGCAAGCCTTGAAAAATCCACCAAAGGAGGATACGAGCCAGCTCTTGCATAACATGATGGTGTTGATGAAAGAGGAGTAAACGTTGAATGCAAATCAATTAAATTCAATTGCTTCCCTCATTCATTAAGACTCCACAAAGAATGATGCCAGATTTACCCCGTTAGAGAAGCGGATGAAGCAGTGGGAGACCAAGGTTGAGAATCTAAATTCATATGTCACCAAGCTCTCGAACAATATGAGTGAGTAGCAAGCACGGAATAGCGGCTCTATCCCTTCGAACACAGTTATCAATCCCAAGGGGCTTAACGCCATCAATCTTTAAAGTGGGAGACAAGTGAGATTTGCAAATGAAATTGAAGATGGGGATGATAAAGAGCTAGATGTTGAAGAACTTCCCCCTCAAGAACCAATGGCCAAGAATTTTGAGAGCTCTAAGGAGAAAACGTTGTTGGCAAGAAAAAAGGATTCGTCTGTGGGGAATGGAGGACTGGATGAACAAGGAATTGCTTCATCAAAGGAGTAGCCAAAGCAGAGTCAGCGGGGAACCATTTCGTCCAAAGGTAAGGAGATAAATATTCATGAACTTCCTTTTCCTAATTCCTATTTGATGAGCAAGAAGCTTGCAAAAACGAAAAATGAAAAGGATGTTTTTGATCTCTTTAGTAGAGTTGAGGTTAATATTCCCCTACTTGACTTGGTTAAACAAGTTCCTGCCTATGCTAGATATCTCAAAGACCTATGCACTAACAAGAGAAAATTTAGGCCAAATGAAAGAGTGCAGGTTAGTTCAAATGTGTCAACCCTATTCAAACCTTAAATCCCCGTCAACTATCAGGATCCTGGCTCTTTCATCGTCCCATGTACTATAGGTAACGTTAACATAGGGGGTGCTTTGTTAGACCTAGGGGTAGCGATAACTGTGACGCCTAAGTTTGTCTATACCTCCCTAGGAGTCAAGGCCCTTAAGTCCACTATAGTAGTACTCCAATTAGCAGACAGGACCATTAGGTATCTCGAGGGGATTATGGAGGATATATTAGTCAAGGTCAAGGATCTAGTTTTTCCAGCTAATTTCTATGTGCTCGACATGTCCATAGAGAATATTCATGACTCCACCTTAATCCTAGGTAGACCCTTTTTAAGGATTACTAACACCATCATTAGCATGAAAGAGGTTGGGGATCACAAAATTCATTTTAACATGTATGAAGCCATGAAACAGCCCTATGAAGATTATTCTCTTCTAAGTGTAAATGCTATTGACATTGCCATTGATGATGCATGTCTTGAACATGAGCTACATGATGAATCCACATGTTTTGATTTTAGCGATGAAAATGCTTCTATTTCTTCCTTTTCATCTCTTTATTCTTTCTCTTCTATTTGCTCATGCCAAAATGATGTGACATACCTTAAATATACTATTATTAATTGCATGCTTTCTATTCCGCATACATTTACTGTATCATCCACTGACTCACACATAAGCTCTATACTATATATAGTTAGCTATGACACCTTGGAAGAAGGGTTGTTGGATAGTGTTTTGGGTGACTCTTGTACTGTGGAAGCTGGATCATCGCAAGAAGCATTAATGCTTAAAGAAGAAGGAGATGGGGTGCAACCAGCCTTGCCACCAACTCGTTTAGTGTGGATACACTTGGAGCCTGATAACTATTCATCTCTCCTTACATCTTCTAATTTTCATTTCTTTGATTCTCTTCACCCCCTGCAATATTTGAATGAGTGGTTATTCAGTGATAATGCAAGTGTGCAAGAGATTCCACCCAAGGCAGTTGCTGTAGATTGACTAGAAATCAATTCAACGCTTGGGGAGGAGGGAGATTGTAACCTCAACACCCTGAAGCATGAGCTTACACTTTTTGAAAAGAAGGGGACTCATTTACTTTCTCTTGATCTTCATAAGTTAGTTCCTTTTATTGTGCAATCGCCCATGCTTGATTTTAAACCCTTACCGCCTAATTTGAAATATGCTTTCCTAGAGTCTGATGATAAATTTCCTATAATAATTGCTAACACACTGTCCGAGTATGAGGAAGGGGAGGTTACTTTCTGTATTGAGGGAGTATAAAAGGGTGAAAGGGTGGACATAAGTGGACATCCCTGGAATTAGCCCAACCATATGCACACATAGGATATTGCTTAGTGAAGAGACTATAGGAAATTGAATGATGCCAAGGATCACTTTCCTCTTCCCTTCATAGACCAAATGCTTGAAAGGTTAGTTGGAAAATCTCAGTATTGCTTTTTGGATGGGTTATTTGGGTACTTTGAAGTACCAATTGCACCAGAGGATTAGGAAAAAACCACATTCACATGTCCATTCAGTACCTTTGCCTATTGATGGATGCCCTTTGGATTATGTAATGCATTAGAAACATTCCAGCGTTGCATGATGGCTGTATTTTGTGATTTTCTAGAGGAATGTATGGAGATTTTCATGGATGATTTTACTGTCTACGGTTGTTCCTTTGATGATTGTCTAGCTAACCTTGAAAAAGTTTTGAAAAGGTGCATTGAAAAAAATCTGACTTTAAACTTTGAGAAATGCCATTTCATAGTCAATGAGGGTATAATGCTAGGTCATTTAATTTCAAGCAAAGGCATTGAGGTTGACAAGGTGAAGATTGAGGTGATCTCATCATTGCCTTACCCTGTATGTGTTAAAGACATTCATTCATTCCTGGGACATGTAGGATTTTACATGTGATTTATTAAGGATTTTAGTAGAATTGCTTTGCCTCTTTCTAAACTACTGCAAAAAGATGCCAAGTTTGATTTTGATGATGCTTGTCGTGTTGCATTTGATGAATTAAAATCTAAACTCATTTCTCCACCAATATTGATTGCACCTAACTGGAGTTTACCTTTTAAGTTATCATGTGATGCGTTGAATTTCTCTGTAGGGCAGGTGCTTGGGCAAAAAGAAGATAAACTCTCATGAGTTATTGCTTATGCCTCAAAAACACTGGATCTTGCTCAAGTGAACTATACCACCACATAAAAGGAGTTGTTTGCCATTTTTTTGGCTTTGGAAAAGTTTAGACTTTATCTGTTAAATTCTCATGTGATTGTCTTTACTGACCATGTAGTTGTACGCTACTTATTGAAGAAACCATAGGTCAAACCCTGATTGATAAGATGGGCCTTGCTTCTTCAAGAGTTTGACATTGAAATAAAAGACAGACTTGGGGTGGTGAATCAAGTAGCTTATCATTTGAGTTGGCTTTCAGATGAAACAAAGGGAGTAAACACTTCTAAACTCATTTGCGATTCATTTCCAAATTCAACTTTATGTGCTTTAATTCAAAAGAGCCTTGGTATGCACATATCAATAATTATCTCATCTCGGTACTACATATGGGATGCCCCTCACTTGTGGTGAATGTGTAGTGACCAAGTGATTTGAAAGTGTGTGCCTGATGAAGAGTTTGACCCAATACATTTATCTTGCCACTCCATAGTTTGTGGTGGTCATTTTAGTGCAAATAGGACATCTAGAAAAATTTTAGACTCTGGTTTTTACTAGCCTACCCTTTTCAAAGCTTCTTACATGTTTTGTCACTTATGTGACAAGTGTCAGGATTTTGGGGGGTTAGGAAAACGGTATGAGATGCCCCAACAACCTTTGTTATTCTGTGAGATTTCGATGGATGGGGTATTGACTTTATGGGCCCCTTTCCTCCATCCTTTGGCTTTGTGTACATCTTTCTAGCCATAGATTTTGTTTCTAAGTGGATACAGGCCGTTCCTACTAGAAAAGATGATGCCCAAACGATTTCAAAATTTATAAAATAAAATATTTTCTATAGGTTTGGGGTGCCTAAGGCCATAGTGGGTGATAGAGGTACCCACTTCTACAATAGAATCATTACCAATTTGTTTTCTAAATTTGGAGTCACTCATAAAACCTCAACTGCATACCATCCACAAACCAATGGCCAACTTGAAGTATCAAATAGAGAGGTAAAACATATCTTAGAGAAGATGGTTAAGCTGTCCAAGAAGGATTGGGGCTTACACTTGGAGGAGGTACTATGGGCTTACAGGACTGTGTTTAAATTGCCAATTGGGATGTCCCTCTACCGCTTGAGTTTTGGAAAAGCTTGTCACTTACCGGTGGACCTGGTGCATAAGGCTTATTGGGCGGTCAAGCAATGCAACATGGATATGGCATCATCTGCGACAGAAAGGAAGCTACAACTACAGGAGTTAGAAGAGTTGCAACTAGAAGCTTAAGAGAATGCTTGGCTGTATAAGGAAAAGACAAAGCTGGTACATGACAAGGGATTCTTAGAAAGAACTTCAAAGAAGGAGACAAAATGCTACTATTCAAGGCCCGTTTCAACTTCAAGCCAAGTAAATTCAATGACCGATGGGATGGGCCCTACTTGGTTACCAAGGTCCATAGCTTTGGAATGGTGGAACTTCTGCATAAACAAACTGGAGCAACATTTAAAATCAATGGACATCTCCTGAAGCTGTACCATGAGAACCACAAGCCCCCATAATTCCCAGGTTGTTTCTTTCCTTCACTTATTCACCTGGTTTTGCCCTGATTTTGTTTGTGACATGTTTTAGTGCATTAGTATATGGGATAAGTGTGGTGGAGGAACCCTTCAGTAGGAAAGTAGAGTAACTTTAGTTCAGTCTGTAGTTTTTCAATTTAATAACACTCCTTTTACCCAGTGTCTTGCTTTTGCCTTGATCATGTCTAGTTAATTGTAGAGTCTTTGGGTTTTTCCAATTATCCGTTGTGCAAATGTTTTGATTGAGCATCATCGGCATGTAGGCACTGAGAGTTTCATAGGCATCCAACTGTTGTTTTAGAGTGATTTGTTTTATGTTTTCTGTTGTGTGCTGAGAGCTGTGAGATTTACCTCTCAAGAGTATTTCGCCGCAGCTAAACCCTCATTTCACCACAGCGATGTCCTTTATCATGCCATGTTTATTGCTCTCAGGAATGCTTCGCTGCGGTGACATGCTGTTTAAGGTACCATTACCTCTCAGGTGACCTTCCCTGTGGTGAACTTATATCTTCATCGTAGCGATGATTGCCTTCTGGTTGATGCTGCTCTCAAGTGGTGTTCGTTGCTGCGTTCTTTGAACGTCACTACGACAACCCCTTTCCCCTCTTTTGTCCTTTTGCCTTGGGTAAGTTTGTCGCGACGAATGTTCACCTTTGCCGCGGTGAAAAGCCAATAACCGTTCACCTTCCAGCCTCTGTATTTTGCTTAAAATGAACATTCCTTTTCTTTTTCATTTCATTCCTTTCCCTATTCTCTTTGACCGTTACACTTTCCCCTGTCTTCTTCTTCTCCCTCTCATATTGCTTCTTCTTCATTCGCTCCCCTATCCTCCTTGCTCAATCTTTTCCCCTCCACTATCTCATCCTCCACCATTCCTCTACCTCTTTATCCCTCGCATTGTTCTCTTTCTCCACCCTTATCTCCACTATTCCTTTACCCATTGTCATACTTGTGGGTTTGTTGTAGCCATCACCATCTTTGCCGCAACCATCACTGTGGTAACCTCTCTACTCCCTAGCTTTCTCATTTTGAAGCTAATAGTGTTAGATTTAGCTTTTGATTTCTGTTTCTTTTGGGTTTTGGTTATGTATATTGATTGTCTTTAGTTGTTGTTTTCTTTTGATTTCTGAATGGTGCCACCCTTACCCAATTCATAATGCTTAAAACCAAAAATCCTTCAGCCCCTCGTTCCCCCTATGTTAAGGATGAGCCCACTTACAAGGAGCTCTTTGAAAAATTTGATAAACGACCATTGCACAAAGAGAGAGAGAGAGAGAGTTTCCCCTTCAGCCAGAGGACGACCCCTTCATCCTCCAAATTAAGGCCTTGGGTTTGACCGGTTTGGTTGCCCCTTGAAAGGGTGGCAATTTCATGTTTGTCCATCACTTTTACACTTATGCTAGGTTCCACAAAGCCCTTTACATTGAATTTCATGGGGTAGCCAGTACTATGCTGTGATTGAATTCCTTATTAGGAAACACTTAGGCCTACCCAACTGTGGAACCAACCATTTTCGACTACTCATTAATGCCTATCCCTTAACCTGGTGCCTCTTGGTTTTGACCTCAAGGTTTTGAGATGTATCTCAAATGCAATGATTTGAAGGTAGAGACCAAACCATTTCTCCACCTTGTATGTAGAAACATCCTCCCCACTCGCCGCGTTTAGGAAATCCCCTAGAAACCAGCCCTGTGAAGTTACCTCCTCATGATGGGCCTTGAGTTTGATATTGCTACCCTCATCTACTCCGCCCTTTACGACACCATCCAAAACCCCAAACTTTCAAATGCCATCATCTTCCCCTATCTCATCTCTGAGCTTTTCATCAAGGCTAGTGTTCCCGAGCAGCCTGACGACCCTTATTTCCCTTTCAAAAACAAACATTTGAAACTACCTATCATTCCCCAACCACCCCCTCCTATCCCTGACATTGCTACACAGCAGGCACATGCTCAGTTGGCTACTTCTGAGCAAGTCACTTTGGAGTCTCTCTCTGTAGATTTCTACCAGTTTCACCTCACCGTTGTTCAACAGCTTGAATGTGACCGAAGGTACGTGACTGAAGGTACAAGAGTAGGATGGACTCCCTGACCGCAGAGTACTTGTATTTCCAGCTGCCTACCGAGGAGGATGATTTGTTACACAAGGTAGGGACATCTAGAGCTAGGCCATCCTTAGTGGGACTAGATGAGGGTAGGGACGAGGAGGAGGAAGCCATGAAGCTTTAGTTTTCTTTCTTTGTCTTTCATTTTTCTTTTTGTTGTTTGTTTGTGTTCGGCTAGATCCTCTTGTAAATACTCCTGTTTGCTTGTTGCTTTCCGATACTTTCATGTTATGTTTTGTGTCGCAATGCATAGTTTCGACTTTCCTATTCTTGCTGGTTCACATCTTGATTTTCCCCTTATGCTTTCATTCTTTTCATTGAGGACAATGCTATGTTTAAGTGTGTGATGGAGATCCAAGAGCTAAGATATGATGAAGATTAATAATTTTTATTTTAGATATTTTATGTTTTATTTATTAATTTAATTTTTAGATTTAGTATTTTGTTTTGAATAAATCCTTTGGATATTTATTTGATAATATTATCTTATAAAATCCATTGGGAATAGAATATTTAGGATATTGTTTTATTTTGGTATTTTAAACCATATTAGGTTAGTAAGTTTCCTATTTATAGATCTAGTTGTATTTAGTTATTTGAGAAGTTAATAAATTAAGAAGTTTTCTTTGGCAAGTGTTAACTTGTGTTGAGTATTCGGGATAGAACACGGTTGGGTTGCAAAAGTCTGATCAACTTTTGTAGAGCGTTTTATAGCTAAGGATCGAGAGACAAGTTCCTCTGGGTTTTAGCTGATCAATTCCTTTAACATACGAGGTGGATCTATATCATTTGTTTGTTTTTTTTTGCTCCTTAAATAGAAAATTGACTAGCCCTAAGATAACTCAAAATATTAAAAAGATATAATATTATCTACTTAAATTAAATCAAAGATATTGATATCAAATAATATCTTTGAGATCCCTAATTTGGCATTCATATAACTAAAATAATATCCTAAAAGATAAACTACTAATATATCCTAAGGATTGTTAAGATGATTCAAAATATCTAAAAGATAAATCAAATCTTCCTAATAATCAACTAAATACAAAATAAACCTTTTTTAAATAATAAAATTACATAGAAATTAAAAATAAAAAGATTAATTATCTTCTTCCATGTGCTTCTCTGAATAGTTGAATGCCAAGCAAGATATATACTTGAATTGATATAATTGCTCTCTGGATTCCTATCATTCTCCCCTTCTTTGAAAAGAGTCGTCCTTGACTTTTGAGAGTCTTCAAGGGATGGTCAAAAAGTGCATTTGAAGTTATCCTTTTCACTTGACATCTTCAATCTAGAATTTGTAGGTTATGGTCCAACCTAGCGTTTTCCTGTTGTAGCACGTTGCCTTTTTGCCTCAATATGAATGTTAGATAATTTTTGAAAATTTTACGATATTATGAATAAATTGGGAATAATGCAACATATTTATTAGATTTCATGGAGCGGGCGGGCAAATGTCTAATTACCCTAACAACATAGTTAGCTTTAAGTCTATTAGATTTCACTGTTGTGAAGTTTTCAAGATGTGATGTTCAAGTGCAGGCAAGGCAGATTGTTGTAGGATTGCTAAACTCAATGGGGACCTACCAATCTGTTTTTAATCTTGAAATGAAAATGTGTAAATTAAAGGGAAGTTGTTAAAACACCTAAATTGGCAATTTAATGTGAAAATATTTTTTATTGCATTTAACGTGTAAATATTAACAAATAAAGGTTTCTCAATTATATTGACAACTCACTTTAACCAATCTAAGGTGCATGCCAGCATTAATAGGTGAGTATGTGAGCATTGAAAAGTGAGAGTGATTCGCACTTTGTCTTTTGAAATCTTTTCCCTTGGAGGTCGAATCAAAAATATTTGTCCAAGGATTACACCATAGAGTGCAACCCCGAGTTGTTCTCTCAATCAGAGCCTTTATGCTAATGTCCTAGACTAACTATGCATCATGAATTGTAAGTTGAATTAAACAAGGGGGCTTTTAATGTTTTCAATCATGGTAAACATTAAGAGAATTATACAAATTTACTTCTTTTTGGATTTTTGGGAAATAGTGATGCAGTAAGGTAAACAAGGTTCAAATGATGAGAAATTCCTCTTGAAAGCTGGGCTTAAGCTATCATAGTTCAAAATTGATTAGGTGGAGCAATGTTTCACTAAGTTTCTTTGATAAAAAGCTCAATAACTCATTGAGTTTAGGATTTCACTCAATGAACTCCATTAAGTAAAATCCCACTTAAGCTTACTTAGTGTGTGCAACAGAAAATCATATGAATGCAACTATCTTAATGAATTAACTTCAACTAGAAAATCATGCACAACTCATGTAAGAACCAATGAGCACAAGAGTGATTTCAAAGAGAATATATGAAATTGCATATATTGAAGCACAAAGTTCTACATTCTTCAATTCCTTTACACAAAATAATTCCAACTGATTACAACTATAATTAAGAGTTCTAGCTATAAATCACAAATCCTAACACTAGAAATTCATAGACTATAGCTAGAATGGAACTTTAAATACTCCCCTCTTAAGTCAGTGAACTCAAGCCCTTGCCCATCTCCAAGAGTAAAAGAATTTCCTAGCCGCTCATGGGAGAATGAAGCATCTCAACTTGATGTACTCTTGAGCCCCCCTTTGTAGATGACAACAGAAATGTGCGTGTTAGGGTTTTGGTGACAATGGAGAATGAGAAGAAGGATGATGAGAATGAATGTGGAGGATTGGTAGTGAATGGTGGCTAAAATGCAACAAAAATTACCCTAAATAGGGTTTTCTTCCAGTTTGGGATGGTTCTAGGTCAGTTTGTACAAGTTGATAAGTTAATTTTTCAAATGGGGCTCGGGTCAAGTAGCTGATGCGAAGGCTTCGCCACGGTGAACTGGTTCAGAGATGCCCAAGCAGCTAATCTTAAAACTTCATCGCGATGAGTTGATTGGTTGGTCATGGTGAACTGTGGCCGAGAGATAGTTGGTAGAGTGTGCTTCTTTACCATGGCAAAATACTTCAGTGCGGTTCTTCTTCCAACTCCTGTGTGTTGTTCTTTACTCCTAGCTCCAGCTAGAGTACCCTGCAATGGACAACAATAGTTTAATGTATTGATTGCCTAGAATTTACTTTGAATGAAGTTTGTAATTAATCAATAGCATTTCTACCTTAAACTAGGCTAATTAAAAACAGAGACTTTGACTTCCAATTTATGACAATTATGATAAAAACATTAGCCAATAAGTTTGTAAAGTACCCTGAAAATAGCATGGAAATTTAATAACAAATAGAGCTCAACCAAATCCCCCCACACTTAGACCTTTGTAGTCCTGGATAAAGCTTAGGAAATATTCAATGTAAAGCAAGTGCAACTAGAATGCATTGAGGCGCTACTTACCCCCAGGTAGTGGCTTCGATCCCTGGGGAGGCGAGTTGTGAATACGCCAGGGGTGCGTGGATAACCTGGCTACCAAAAGGACCTCAGGGAGGTGGGGTGAGGTAGTTCGGCACCGTCAGGGACCCGGTGGGGTGAAGCCGTGCCGTTACACATTCCCTACCATAAGCTTGTAATAGTTCTACCTCTCCACTACAAGAACCACAGAATGCAAATCAAGAGGACTTAACTTTTGTAATGGATGGAATAGGTCAAATGCAATAGATGGAACTCAAGAAAGAAACTTGAGTACTCAGTATTGCAGGTAAGCTCTTCATCATAATAAAATTTCAATCAAAAACGATAATATATATACCTTACTATTATATATATATATTTCTATCCCCCCCTCTCTCTCTCTCTGTTTTTTTTTCAAGAATATTATATATGCATGCACTTTTATACACATACACTCCTTTTTTTTTTTATTTCAAAGAGAATATAGAATCAATCACTTGAGGCTAATCAAGAATATAAATTATCATATTTATCAAATTGCTCAAATACTCAAGAATGGATGGCTTAAAAGGGTGGCAAGGGAGGAGGTGTTTTGGGCATGTGTTTTAGTTTGAAGGTTTTGAAATGAATGCCTCCATCATTTTCACAAACTACAAGTTCATCAAGCCTTGATTAAGAACTAAAACAAGTTCTACAGAGAAAAGAATCCAAGCAGACTCACACACTTAAACGAATTAAGGCCTAATGATCCTCACGACAAAGTAAACATCTCAATTACTCACTCTTAAGGTGACTATGAAGTCATGCATAACTTTGCCAGCCGAAACCATAAGATGGCTGCAGTGAACTTTGGCTGAGAAGGAAAAATAAGAGATTTTTAGAACTTCGCTATGGTGAAACCATAAGTTGACCGAAAGTGGTCAGAAAACACTTTTTGCTAAGCAATTTCATATCTTCACAAATGTACAAGCAGAATTTCCTATATTTCAAGAGTATGGCAGGCTGAACTTCCGGAAATAACATAAATCCCCCTCCCACACTAATACAGATCCACCCTGTATGTGAAAGGAATTGATCAGCTAAAACCCTAGAGGAACTTGTCTCTAGATCCTTAGTTATAAAAGGCTCCACAAAAGTTGATCAGACTTTTGCAACCCAACCATATTCTATCTCAAATACTCAGCACAAGTTAACACTTGCCAAAGAAAACTTCTTAATTCATTAACTTCTCAAATAACTAAATACAACTAGGTATATAAATAGGAAAACTAACTAACCTAATATGATTTAAAATATCAAAATAAAACAATATCCAAAATATTCTATCCCCAATGGATTTTATAAGATAATATTATCTAATAAATATCCAAAGGATTTATTCAAGACAAAATACTAAATCTAAAAATTAAATTAACAAATAAAACATAAAATATCTAAAATAAAAATTATTAATCTTCATCACATCTTAGCTGTTGGATCTCCATCATTCCCTCCTCCTTTGAAAAGATTCACCCTCAAATCTTTGCTATGCACTTTTCTTTTTTTCTTGAAGGATCTCCCTATATGGAGTTGGTCTTCATAAGTTTGAATTGGATTGAGAGGAACCAACTTCACCTTGCTGCCATTGTGTTGAAAGGATAATTTATTTTTGTGACCATCATGTTGAGCACTTTTGTCAAATTGCCATGGACAACCTAATAAGATATGGCTAGCCGTCATGGGTACCACTTCACATAATACCTCATCTTGATATCTTCCAATACAGAAAGAAACTAACACTTGCTTAGTGCTGCATGCACTTCCACAATCATTAAGCCATTGCATAGTATATGGCTTAGGGTCTTTTAAGGTAGGGAGATTTAATTTATCAACAAGCAAGGTAATGGCTAGATTGGCGCAACTTCCTCCATCAATGACCACACTACGTATTTTATTTTGAACAACACCTCTAGTATGAAAAATGTGCTCATGCTTCTCTTTCTCATAATCTTCTTTTGGTTGTATATTTAAAGCATGCGTTGTCATTAAGAATTTCCCATGCTCAACTCCTTTGATAACATCTTCTAATGGTGGCATATCATCATCATTACTTTCACTCAAGCACTTACTTTCACATCCTCCATTATCATGAATGAACATTGTCCTTTTACTTGGGCATTGAGATTACAAGTGCCCAATTCCTTGACACTTAAAGCAATGAATCTCATTAGATTTAGAAGAGGAATTTTTGTCATAGTTACCTTTAGTGATGACGCTCTTTAATTTAGGCTCCTCCATTTGCTCAGCTGTAGGCTTAAATTCTTCTCTAATACCACTAGCACATCTAGCCTCCAATCTTTTTCCAATTTTAGAGACCTTATGCACAAGCTCTTCCTTATCTATAAAGTGGTACATCTCAACCTCATCTCTGATTTCAAAACGTAAGCCATCTATATAGCGATTCATAGTGGTCTTCTCATCTTCTTATATCCTTGCTTTCATCATCAGGAGTTCCATCTCATGGTCATACTCTACTGCGCTCAAAGAACCTTGATGGAGACGTTGTAGTTTACACTTCATCTTATTGTAGTAATGACTTGGAACAAATTGTTTTCTCATGGAAGCCTTCAACTTTTCCTAAGTTTGAATTGGGCCTTTTACAAGATTCCTTCTTTTAATCTATAATCGATCTCACCAAATACTAGCATAACTAGTAAATTCAAGTGCAGCTAGTTTTATCTTTTTCTCCTTGGGATAATCATGAAGTTTGAAAACGTGCTCCACCCTTCGTTCCCACTCAAGGTATTCATCTAGATTTGGTTTTCTTGAGAAAGAAGGAATATTTACTTTGAGTGAGTTCCTCAACTTTAGGTCTACTAATGACTTAGGGAAATACTTAGGCATATCCATTCTACATGAGCGTCTTAACACTCGGACGTATAAGTACGTCCTAGATAATGTGGATGCCAGACTGGCAAACTGGAAAATTAATTCCCTATCCTTGGCAGGTTGACACACATTGGTAATGTCGGTAGCTTCGACCATGGCATACTATGCGATGCAAATAGTTCCCTTACTATTGAGGACATGCAAGGAGATTGACAAGCATTGCAGAAACTTCCTTTGGGGGAGTACCGAGAGTCATAGGAAAACCCATCTTGTTGCATGGGATAGAGTTTGTTCATCAAAAGAGAATGGGGAGTTGGGTTTAAGACAAGCATACCACCAAAATCAAGCTTTCATGACTAAACTTGGTTGGTCATTGATATAGAAACGGGACGCCTTGTGGGTTAGACTCTTGAGGGAAAAGTATAGAGCTGGGTAAGATATAATTCCTAAGGTAGTAAAGAGGAAAACAGAGTCAGCAACTTGGAGGGGTATAAGAAGCAACTGGGAGGCAGTGATGAAGAGCGTTGGTTGGAGGCTAGTAGACGAACGAAGAGCTCTGTTTTGGAAAGATCGCTAGGTCCCACATTTGAAACAGTTGGAAGATCTGACTGTGTAACCTACACCTAATGAGATACTGAATTGGAGAGTCAATGATAAAGAGCGTCGGTTGGAGGCAAGTGGATGACGAAGAGCTCTATTTTGGAAAGATTGATGGGTCCCGCATTTGGAACGACTAGAGGATACTAAATTGGAGAGTCAGACATGCAGTTGATGATAATGGGCAATGGAAGTGGTCGGTACTTGAGCAATTTCTACTATGGCAAGTCTTGGTGGCAATTCAAATGACCCAATTGTTGGTGATGTTGAATGAGGACACTCTGATATGGCGATGGTCAAGTAATGGGAACTTTACCCTAAGATCCTCCTACAAGTTTTTAAAGTCAAGCTTTCAGGGTGAAATAAGTGGTCCATGGAAGATGGTATGGAGGTTGAAGGTGCCACAACGTTGTTGCTTGTTTATGTGGCTCTGTGTGCATGGTCAACTATCAAATAATCTCTCTGGACTCCAGAGAGGGTGCAGTGCATCGGGCTACTATATGAGATGCTAGGCAGAGCAGGAATTGATCTTGTATGTGCTGAGGGATTGCCCTGCTAACATGGACCTGTGGAGACACCAACTACTGACAGAATGGCATGACAAGTTTTTTGGGTCGAGTAACCGAGTCGTGTGGTTTTCCTGGTGCCTGAACCAACGGTTCATGGTAGATGGGTATGAGTTCCATATGTGGTTTACTATCTTATGCAGACATAGGTGGCTGACTTGTAATGATCATGTGTTCTCTCGAAAGACATGGACCAACTCAGAAATCCTAGCATACACAAGAGCTATGTTAGCGTGGGGGCAGAACAAATTAATTTCTAGAAGAGGGGGTGAGACATTGGAGAACTTGTGGCATCCCCCACCATCGGGTATAGTCAAAATTAACTCAGATGGATCACATCGCTCTTCTGGTGCATGCACATGCGGAGGTCTTTTGCACAAGTCAAGAGGGGAGGTATTGGCTTGCTTCATGTATAAACTGGGGAACGGCTCGGTGATATCAGCAGAGGCGTGGGGGGTCTTATGGGGCCTGAAGGTTGCAGCGGACCAGAGCTATAGGAAGTTGATAGTCAAGATAGACCGTTTAGACCTTGCTTAGATACTACAGGATCCGATTTCGTGCTCACACTCGGAGTACAACATCATTCATGAGGTTCAGACAATGATGGAGAGGGATTGGGAGGTCCAGTTGATCCTATGCAGTCGAGATGCAAATGTTGCTACAAATCGCTTAGCGAAGTTGGCATGGGATATGTCTGTCGACCTACAGGGGTTACGTTTCCCGTCTGAAGATGTTGTAGAGTTAGTAAGAAGAGACAAAGACAACGTGGTGCTTCTATATGATAGTTAGTGCTTGATATGTCCATTCACTATCAAAAAACAAAATATTTAAGGATAAAATAGTTTATTACTACCACTTCTTCTATTTCTCAACCGAACAATATATTATTAAAAATACTCTCTCACCTCCCTTACAACCAAACCAAAAAAGGTGATCCATTCCCTGTCATTCTTTACCCTTCCCTCCATCTCCTCCCTTCAAACCAAACACACCCTTAAGAAAAGGTTAACAAGATTGATACTCTACAAGTTGCCCATAATAAAATAATAAATACACAACTAAAGTATATATTTGATCCTCTAAGTTTTAATTTAATCATTATATTTAAAAAGTAAACTTTTAGTTTCATTTAATAGAAAATATGCTGACTCCATATATTTAAACAATTATTGCAATTAAATGCCAATAAAACATTATTAAATTTTAAAATATAAAGATAAATATATAAAACAATTAATATTTAAACATATTTTGATAACATTTAATTGTAGAATCATTGTTTAAATTTGTTAAGTTAGCATTTTCTATTAAATGAAACTAATTGTATTAAACATAAAGGATTAAAGGTACACCAATTTAAAAGACAAAACTGAAACTTGGAATACAACTTAGAGAACCAAAAATATAATTTAGCCAAAATATTTACACATGCATAATTTGGTATAACTGTGGACTGATGAGAAGATTAACAAAATTAAAACTCGATAAAATGGTGTATTAACTGATAGAAATAAACTTAAAGAAATGTTGTAGAATGATGGTAACCAGATTTGTTCGAGACAGATCTCTAAATTTTCAATTTGTCATCCTTGAACTTCTCTTAATGAAGAGTAAAGGCATCTGCATAAGTGCCTTTTTGATGCCTAACATCTGATGGATTTACATTGTAGAAAATTGGTATCACAATCTGTTGATTAGCTTGCCTACATTTCATGATTTTGACAAACTCTTCTAAACCCCATTTTGAAGAAGCATAATCTTTGGAGAATATCACTATATCGCAATCATAGATCCTTCTATTGCTTTCACAAGTGATGATGATATTTCTTCTCCACTCTCAAGCCTATCATCCACATAGACATCTATATTCTTTTTACGTAACCCCTTTTCCAAGTGGCTGAGAAAACCAAATCTGACGTCTGGACCTCTGAAACTCATGAAAACATCATATTTTCCATGTGGGACCCGGGAAGAAGAAGCAGGAGCGCAAGTAGCCATTGCTGGGGCACAAAAAAGGAAAAAAAAATTATAGGTTGTTGATTATTTCTGAAAAAGAACAGAAAGAATAGCATTTTAAGAAGTTAGAAAATGAGGGAGATTTTAATAATACCTCTGTGGCAGTGACTTGATCAAATCCGAGGTTGAAGATTTGAAGTTGATTTGGTGAGTGAGTTCGCTTATCTTGGGAATTCGATCAGCACTGGAGAAAAATGAGGATTATGTGAGTTTTGAGCCATCGCACACATGCTAATGAGATTCTTAAATATGAAACATATCCAACGGGCCAACTTGCCTTTGCGAAATAATTGAAGTTTGGTGGGGCCTTGCTTCTAAACTCAAATAATATCTTGCCTGTGAAAAAAAACCCATTATTTTTGGTTTTTATCAATTCAAAAATTTCATGAAGCCTTCCAAATCATTCAAATACAGAACTATTTCATGAAAATTGGGGAAGTTCCTACTAAAAATTTTATTACTAAGAATGACCTGATAAATTTGTATACATAAAAAGTACCTGTATTCCTTAAATTTTGTATACACAAATAGTATTGGTACTATGATTTAAGTACCTCTCATTAATAAAATTTTAAATGATATTTTTTTTTTCAGTTTCTTCAACCTTTTTTATACGGTAAAAATTTTGCTTCTAGTTCAAGGTAATTAAAAATTTTCTGAACCAACAAAGAAAATAGAAAAGAAATATCACTTTTGTCTTTATTATAAGTTCATTTTAACTAATTTTCTTATACTTAAAAATGATTGTTAGGTTATTAATATGTCTTGAATTGATAGAATTTTACAAGTATACCTTATTCAAATTTTCTCTTTCTTTACATATTTACAAATTATTATAAACTCTATCTCTTATTTTTCTCTTTTCAAGGAAAATTAAATAAAGGTAAAACTGAGAAAAAAAAGTAATTAATAATTTACAAATGAATTTATAATAAATATAAAATTGATAAGTAGAAATTTCAACAAAATAATAAAAATATGTCATTACTTGCTCGCATGGACCAGTAAAGAGAAAAGAAAATATCCAAAAAGTAACATATGAATTATTAAATTTAAAAAAGGTTATGTAATATATAAAATGACAAATTGACGAGAGAGAGTAGGAATAAGGTATTGTATTTCAACATGTTTTTCCTCCCTTCTCTCACTTTAGATTTTCTCTCTCCTTCTTTGCCAACACCGACAGCCTGGTCACTTTGTTTTGTTTACCCTCAGCGCATCCGGCTAGCACTCCCTTCCACTGTGGCAGCTTCCCTCTTGACTCCCCCCCCCCCCCCCCCACCCCCACAAGAAAAATATGAAATTCAGTCTGCCTACGCGTGAATCAAAGGGCCATATTTAGGTAGGAAAGATGAGTTTGAGAACGAGAACAAGGAGAGTGAAGCAATGATTTATTATGAAGTTGAGATTGAAGCTGGTGGTGGACGAAAGGAACATGAATGAAGGTGAACTGATGAACCCAAGAAAATTGCTTGGTTTTTGGCTTCAGTTTTAAGTGATGATTTCTTCCTATTGATAAAGATTTGGAATATGATATTTAGGATTAGTCCCAACCAAATTAAACAGAAGACTCAGTAACTCGCTATGGGACAATCTAAACCCACCCATACATAAATTATTATCATATCAACTCATGTCTTACCATCGTTGAAAGAGACTATCAGAAGTAAATGGAAGGTAGCATTGTGTCACGGTCTTCCCATGTGTACATAGATATTTTTTTGAGAGGTTATTGGCCATTAGATCAAATAGATCTCCACCGTCCATTGAGTAGGTGGGAGTAGGTGGATTTGCATTTGGGCCGTTAGATCAAGTAGATCTCCACCATCCATTGAGTAGGTGGGAGTAGGTGGATTTGCATTTGGGCCGTTAGATCAAGTAGATCTCCACCATCCATTGAGTAGGTGGGAGTAGGTGGATTTGCATATCGGCCGTTAGATTGAGGAATGGAGTAGTATAAATACCCCCAAGGGGATCATTTGTAAATCATCCATTGAAGGATCCATTCAAGCAATAGAGAAGCATTCTCTCAAGCTCCTTCTCTCTCTAGTCTTGTGCTTCTTGCTTGTGAGCTTGTTCAGGTTATTTGGGAAGGCTGACTTAGTTCGAGATTGGGTGAAAGATCGAGCTAAGTGCCGCACGGTTGTTGTGGATACAAACAACCCCGTGACAGTTGGTATCAGAGCCAAGGTTACGAACAGGGTATCTCGTAATCATGTCTAGCAAGGACGCCGAACCAAGCCACATCACCGAAGTTCAAGAGGAACGTGGACGAGGGGAAGCCCGCGGTCCGTCGAAGAAATAGAAGGGGAGGTCCAAAGAGACGACCACGGTGGAGTCAGTCTCTACGGACGTTATGGAAGCCTTCGAGGCAAGGTTAGCCAAACTTGAGCTAGCCATGGGGGAGGTCCTTGATGAGCAAGAAGAGAAGGAGGACAGCTTGAAGGAGCTCGAGGGTCGGATGTTGAGAGCACTCAATTCCTTCATCGACACCATGCACAAGTCGATGGAAGATTATCGTGGTGCT
>QFDD01120270.1:0-21639 GCA_006871305.1 Vachellia collinsii
CCCCTTGGGCACCCAGAAACTTGCTCATAATTAGAAAGATTTCCATTTGATAATTATGATGAATTGGTATGTTCGCATGATAAAGTTGAAGGTTGTTACTTAATTCAAATCCTTCACTCAACGTCAAAAACCATACGTATTTTGTACCATCAATTGAATACCACATAGTTATTACTTACATACCTGATCAGTTTGTCTGATATTTTTAAAAATAATTGCCTAATTATTCTTAATCAAAGATAAGGGTTAAAATCACTTAACACAAGGCTAACATGTAACATTATGATACAATTTATTAACTTGAAGTCTAGTGTAGATCAAATGCATTAACTTGAATCTTGCCAAATTTTAGTTAATCAAGAAGGAGGATTTAGAGATTTTTCAATGGGTTAAAAGTGGTTAGAATTTTCTATATTATTACTTCATGTCCTTAATATAGAAGTTATTTGATTTTTTAGAAAAATTAAAAAAAGTTAAATAAATAATTTAATTATAGCACATATTATGAAATACTTATATATATATATTAGATTATAATTGGTTTATGAATCAGAAAGATGGATTAAAAAAAAAAATATATCAGTTAATTAGATTTTTTGACTTTTTTATAAAAAAGGTAAATTGGTTATTGATACTAGAAATTGGAAAAAAGAATTATAATTCTTCTGGAGAGTCTTTCTGTGTTTTAGTTGGGCTGGGTCCTTTTCTCGGTAAGTCCAAGTGTGTAGCAAAAAAAACAAAAAGTCCTGGTGCGCCCCGTGGACCCCACCTTACTTTTTTCTGGCGCAAGGGGCATGATGCGCGCGGACGTTTCCAATTCCAGCATGACAGCATCCCACAGTGTCATACACACCCACACATACTGCTCAGTCCTCCGTGCCTCTTCTTCTCCCATTTAAGCAAATGCTCCCTCAGTCACTCGCCTCTTTCCTCACCTTTGCTTGCTCTTCCATTCTTTCCCTGTGTGCTATATCTGCAAAACCATAGCGTTCTCTATAAGCAGTATCCGACCGTGTTATTCCTTGTTGAACGGTATTAAACTTCGTTTTCCAGTCTTTTTAATCTTTAAAACAGAGCTTCTTTCTTTCATATAAATGAGCACATGTGGTCATTTAGGGTCGTTTCTTTGTTCAGCCTCTTTATTACCATTTTTTGTCCGGACTTTTACGTGCGTGCATATATTCTTCCAGGTTTGGACAGTTATGTGCTTTTGAACCTGGTAGTGATCTTAGCAAAGAAGCTTTTTATATGTTAAATGCAAAAGTAGATATTGAAAACCCCGGGAACTGATGTAGAAATGATTTTGAGAGCATTTTACGTTTTTTATGGTCATCAACTTGTTCGCTTCAACGATTTCGGGGGAAATAGTTAGTTCTTTTAACTTTTGTCGATTCGACTGTTTTACAGAGTGCAAGGCTTTGACGGTATGGAAGGGTCGTTGTATTATAAGAGCCCTAGAAAGAGGAAGCTATGCATAAGTGACGACGACGACGACGTCATTGGAAAGGTTTACAGGTTTAAAATCTTATTACCGAACAGGACGAGCATAGAATTGAACTTGCGGGATCCTGATCCTGAAATGCCTCTCAAAGACTTCATTAGTTTGGTGAAGAGTAAGTATTTGGTGGCTCGAAAGCGCTCTCCATTAGCGTCGAATAAAAGGGATGTTAACTGGAGCGGTGGTAATATCTTTCTTCTGGATGTCAATGATACAAAAATTAGAGACCCAGTTCGCTTCAAAAACTATGCTCCTCACAAGTGCCATTTCTTACGGCTTCAAGTGAGTACAAGTGCTCGTGGTCATGCTCTGTTTTTTTCCGTACGAAATCTTGCTTAGTTTCTGTTTCCCCCCCGGGGGGGGGGGGTGACTAGCGCTCCATCATTTCGCAGACAGCCATTGGATTTATGCAACCATGTTCTCTAAAATTTATGTTACGCTTGATGGCATTATTTTCCTTTCTTGCTGATGATTTAACACTTTTTTGGATCTCTCTATCAGGATGAGTTTGGAGAAATTGCCTACACTTTTAGGGTTCGTATTCTATGGACTCTTCTTGTTCATGTTCCTTCAGTTATCTGCTTCGTAGTCTCGTCTGTCTGGGCATACTTTTTTATGATAAATTGGTAATGTGAATATGGTTTTGATTCTGAGAGCATCCTTTGTTCACATGCTACGTTAAAATTTTGTTTAATATGCAGAACATGTGGGATTTAACACCGGATACTAACCTGCTATTGGAGCTTCCTGAAGAATACACTTTCGAAACAGCTCTCGCGGACTTGATTGTGAGATATTTAACGCAACGGAGAAAATAAACTCATTATGTTCAAATGTAATGAAAATTTCGGCACTAACACCACTGTCTATATATCAGGATAATTCCTTGCAAGCTGTGTGGTCTAATCAAGAAAATCAGAGGAGACTTGTTAAGTATGTCATCAGTTTGCTGATTTTCCAGTTTTCATTTATCAAATTGCACTAACTTTGTCTAAATGTTATTTTGAAGAAATATAATATTAAGCATATTGTTCTGCGCAAATTGCATCAAACTATAGCATACGGATTAAAAAGTAATTAAAAATTATTGGATAATTACTGATATATATGATTAAAATCGCATTAACATGATGTTTGTTTTTATTTATTTGCAGAATGTGATGTTTATTTTTATTTATTTGCAGAATAGATCTTAATGGGGATAAGATTTCAATTTTTGACACTGGCTCCGGAATGGATGACACTGATGAAAATTCCTTAGTGAAGTGGTACGTGATTTTTTATTTCGTGAATTTCTCAAAATTGCGATGTTATATGTCTGTTGTTTCCCGAATAGGAAAACGTTATTGAGTGCTGCATAAATTTGTGTCTAGGTGTTAGGACTAGAGGAGAAAAAGTTGTGGGGGTTCAAATTGTGCTATTAGTTTCATGGACTACTGAGTTTTAGAAAGCAGTTTTAATTTTTAATTCGTCATATCTATGTGTTTAAGATTGTCGTTGTGTGATTCAGGAATTTCAATTTATATGAGTATTTACTACCTCCTATGTTAAAATTGACTTTTAAAAGTAAAAATCATATTTGAGGAGATAGAATGTTAGTTTCAAGATCGGTTAAGATGATCGCTTATTCTATATTTCACCCATTCACTTTATTTTGAATTCTTATCTTATCAGGGGTAAGATAGGCGCTTCACTTAATAGATCATCTAGATCACTGGCTATAGGGGGGAAACCTCCATACTTGAAGGTACCATTAATTTTCGGGTCTCTCTGTTCTGTTTTAATTGTATCCTGAATTGTTAAATCCTCTTTAACAGTCTGAATATTCCTATGTTTTAGGCATTCTAATACTCCTGTACAATAGTATATTTTTTTCAGTAGTAAGGACCATTCAATAACTTCCGTGGATTACAATATGTGCTTCAACATTCATTACATTCTTGCCGTAATGGCAGCTTAATTTTGCTAATGCGTGACATCTTCGAAGCATTCTCCTTTTCTTTCTCTGTGGTGACTGTGCAGCCTTATTTTGGGATGTTTGGATACGGTGGACCTATTGCATCAATGCATTTGGGACGGTAATTTTTTCCCAGAACGAATTTCCATTATTCACACGTCTTTGGTCAAGTACCCTATAATGTGCCCCTATCTCTCTCTCTCTATCTTCTATATTCATTTTATTCCTGTTTTATAGGCGAGCTGTGGTTTCCTCCAAAACAAAACACATCAAGAAAGTCTACATGTTGCATCTTGAGAGAGAAGCTTTGCTGAGTCCATCTAACTCTGATCTAACTTGGAAGGTAATAATGATTCCTCATCAGTGCAATATCTTTTTGTGCCTACTTTTATTTGATCCTGGTGTTAGAAAGCAGTATTCCGTTACTCTTGTTTATTTATCTGTCATTTCAGACTGATGGTGGCATCAGGGATCCCTCAGAGGAAGAAAACAGGGATTCAAATCATGGCAGTTTCACAAAGGTAGTTACTACCCATGATCTTTTATTTCTTCTCATTTGCTTTTTTTCTTCTTCTTTTTATTCAACCCTGGGGATTTCTCTTTTGTTTCGTAGCTGCGAGAAATATTTTAGAAAATGAGCAGTCTTGTTCTACGCACGAACACTTCATGTTTGCGACACTTCGAATTACTTTTTCAACACTTAAAAATTATGTCACATTGTTACTTTTGTGCTATGACCATGCATCATAGAAGTCGAGCCACCAAATCATCATTTAATTAGGTTTTCACAAGTTTCATATCCTTTTCCGCTTGCTTCTATGTTATATATGAATAGTAGCATTGGAGTCAGATATGTATGAGATTTTCAGTTGAAAACAGTTTTGTAAGTAGTTAGTTAGTCGTATTTTCTCGCCAAGCTATTTACTTCTGTATATAAACAACATTATATCAACGAAATGCAACTCTTTCCTTTTAAACACACTACTAATTAGGATAAAAATATCTGTATTTTGCTCGGCAATTTTCTTATTCAGAGCATTTGATTATCATTGGGCTGTTATCGGGATTTTGCCAACCATTCATTTCTGCTATTGTCATTGTTCGTTAATTTTTCCCCTAAGAATTTTTGTTTTTGGGGGGTGGGGTAATCTGTCTTCTGAGACGGTGCACTCCCTAAACTCCATGAGAACGTTTGGTGCCCTTGAATGTTTTGATATCTGAATATTTTATCATATGCTGCAGTTTCATTATACAAGTCTTTATCAAGATAATTTTATGTATCAACGAGTCATAAAATGGCAAGACGGTGAATCCTTGCAAAATCGCCCTTATTTTTCTTTATTCTATATTTACATTGGCGTCTAGTTTAAACGTCAAATATTTAGTTGTTTATTCTAATTTGAAAATTATCTGCAGGTTGAGATTTTCTGTTCAGACTTCAAGGGTGACCTCGCTAAACTTCAGTGCCACCTGAAGGACATATATTTCCCCTACATTCAGGTTTGGTTCGAGAGAGATTCCTTTTTTTTGGGGCTGATGTTATATCTGGTTTTGGTTTTAGAACAGGAACCATTGACATAAAAATGGTCGTAGAGTATTAGCTAACGCGCAACGAGCAAGAAAACGGATGCGCTAACGCGCAACGTGTGGAGCTGCTCGAGCGTCAGCTCGAGGGCTTGAGAGCTAGCGCGCTCAGTCCGTTGCTGGTTCGGGAGAGCACTTCGTTCCTTCTGTGGACCTTGCCTTGCTTCTCTTATTTTTTTTGCTACTGGATTTTATATATAATAAGTGATTGATTATCTGCTGTCTACTAAAACAATCCTTTCCTGCAGTGTGATGACATGTCCAAGACACGGAAGACCACTACGCCAATAGAGTTCCAGGTTCTTACGTTAGCATTACAATTTCAATAGCTCAAGATCAAGATGTTATGAAATTCAGTAATCGGTCAGAATTGATGCATTAGATTCGGGTGCAATCTAATTACATTCTCCCTGTCTTGTCATACTATTCTTTTTCCCTCTCAATGGCAGCCGACCAAATACTCCTTTAAAACGTAATTATAAGATTCTCACAGACGCAGGAATTCAGTCGATCAAAAAAGTTTGAGTGTTTTTGGAAGATTTTATGAATTTTTTTCCCGCTCTTTTACCCTATCATGTGAGTGCTATATTGTAGCAGATACTTGCATTGATATGTAGCGTTAGATACTCCCTCCCCTTCTCCTGAGATGTGGCTTAATTTTACAGCCTTCAATTTTATTAGGAGAACATATATAAATCTTTCTTAGAATTATAGGACAAACTGTGATGAGAGAACAGGTCTAGAAGAGCTTCAGCAATGCATGATTATCAAAATACTTTTATAGTTGTCATATAGCATAAAAGTGATAAAATAAGAGTAATCAACTATCAGTATGTATAAGACATACGGACAGGTGCATTGTTTGTAAGTTTATCAACAACGAGACTTATCGTTTAGATTTTGTGTAAGGCTTGGGACTCACGTTTAATTTACTCTAAGATGTATGTAAGATTGGACCTACTAATTTTACAGGTTAATGGTGTGGATTTGACCGAAATTGAAGGTGGGGAGGTTGCAATCACCAATTGGCACTCTTGTAATGGTCCTGAGTTTGTTTTACAGCTTCGTTTTTCCTTTATGCATCATTCTGACAGAACGAAAAGTCCAGGTAACCCCGTTCAATTTTTTATATGCCATGATGTGCTGTGTTTAAATGTCCGATCAACTTTCAGAAAAATTTTCAATGTTTAATTCTACTTCAAAATAACTGTTTTAGGATCAAGAGCATCTCAAGAAGCAAGTGCACGTCTGAGGTTCGTGTACCTCCCATTCAGAGAGGTAACAGCATAGAGAACATAACCCGTTTTCTATAATTCTCATTTTACTAATTTAAGATAAAAGGGAAAGATTTTTTAAATTTCAGGGAAAGGAGAATATTGAGAGGGTTTTGGAGAAGTTAAAGGCTGATGGTTTTGAAACTAAAGAGAACTTCCAAAACTTTAGTCGCGTCTCTGTTCGGCGACTTGGTCGTCTACTTCCAGATGCTCGTTGGGTAAAATTTCATTCTTAGCTTTGACTTTGTATCTGTTTTTTGCTGTACCTTTGATTCTCCTAGCTGTTATTATATGCTTGAACATGGATTATTAATCCCATTATTGATTTAATTCTGGAGATAAGGTTTGTGAATCACACTCAACATCACAACTTTAAATACTAACAAACGGAATCAAAGGCAGCGTTCCCGAAGTCCGTAGCTAATCAAGGAGTCAGCTGGAACTAATCTCATTTGCTTAGATGCCATCTTCAGACATAATCTATTTTTTTTTTCGGCCAACTTTCAGGCATAATCTAAATATGTGTGATTGCGATTGCTCTTGATATTTTTCTCCCTTGACCACAGGGTATGCTTCCGTTTATGGATTTGAGGAACAAAAAAGGGAACAGGGCTCACCAATTGAGGAGGTGTTGTTTGAGGGTGAAATGCTTTATAGGTATCGCGTCACCTCTCTTTTGCTTTCACGGAGAAATTAATTAATTTAGTTTGCTAAATTCTGTATCTTCATCTAACTATGTGTTTTGTAGAGACCGACGGAGGTTTCAAGCCAACACCATCCAAGGTTACACAAGCTATACTTGTACACCGTGCATATCTCCCATATTTTCTGGATTTGTTATGCAATTGTTGTTAATCTCCCTATTCACTGACACGGTCAAGCAACACGTGCAACAAACAGATGGGTAAGTGGAAGTAAACATACAATGAATGGTACATAATGATAATTAGTGCGTGTTTTTTTTTTGCAGACTGATCTAGCTCACCATAATCACTTCACCACTGCTTTGAAGAAAATTGGCAGTAGAGTTCCTCAGAAAGAGGGAGGTAATCTCCTCTTATATATTTTATGCATGACTCTAGTTAAGCTTTGCTGTCTTATTTTTGAGACATAGTACTCATCAATTATTTTAAATCACTAGATGTTGTCGTTGAAATTCGTAAAGCCGGGAAAGGTTTAACTCTATTCCAACTGGAAAGGGAATACCAAGATTGGATTATTCAAATGCATGAACGGTATGATGAAGAAGTCGACTCTGGTGAGGATCAACCGGTTATTATTGTCTCCCCACCAAACAAAAAGGCACTCGGCATCTCTTCTGATGGTAGTTAACAATGATTAACTGATCAGATTCAAGTTTCCGCCATGTCTTTTCAATTCGTTTCTTTCAATATGTACCTTTTGCATTTACGTGCAGTCGTAAGGGTTCATCAGAAGTTGAAGCGAAAGGAAAAATCCTGGAACCGTGGAGAGAAAATCAAAGTACTTAAGGGAGCCTGCGCAGGGGGTCGCAACAACATTTATGCAACTATAGAATATTTCTTGCTAGATAGATTCGAAGGGGAAGCCGGGGGTAAGCTTTTGGATAAAAAACCTTTTTTTTTTTTTTTTTTGGTTCACTCGAAGTTAAGCTCGACAGTTAATTTACGATACGGCAGAATGAATGATTTGGTGGTAATGCTAGAAATTTAAATTTTATTTGTCAAATAATACTGATAATGTGTATTTATTTTGTGAATGAGCGAATAAATTTTATAACTCTGGGAAAAAAAATTGTTAGCGATGAATGTTAGTATCTTCATCCCTAAAATTTTTTTTTGGCCAAATATTTATCCCTCAATTTATTTCTTCGAACATAAATAGTTGAAGAGCCGTTATTCAAGGTAGTGCAATATAAAGCACTTGTTGAACTACATCTATGGTTCGAAATATCTTCTTGAGCATAAATGTAAAATAAATGTCAAAAGTCCGTGAAATTTATGTTTTGAAACTCTTCATAAACTAGTTGATAAAAAAAAAAAAAACTCTTCATAAACTGAAGTCCGTTACCAAAACAGAGTAGAAGTGATTTTATAGTTGTAATTAATCCCATCCTACTGCACTTTTGGTTAATCCATACAATGTTAATTCATAATATATGGAAGCTGATTATAACCTTGTTTTCTTTGTTAATAGGAGAGGCCCGAATCATATGCAGGTCTGTCAATGAGAACTTCATTTAATAATAATATGATTCCTTTTGCCTCTTCTCAAAATTCATCATGTTTATATTGTAGGTCAATAGATGTCCCGAATGAAGATGGCTGTGTCCTTTCCGTGGATGATGAGAATGCAAATTTGGATCTTCGGAGCTCTTTATCTTTACCTTTAAGCGTGATTGACTCTGGAAAGGTTTTTGCTTACTTTGCCCGTTTATTTTTCTTGGCTATATCCGAGATTTTATTCTGAACACAAAGAAATACGTACCAGGTTGTACGTGTTGAAAGCGTTGAATGGGATAGTCAACTTAATGAGAAACAACAGAAATCTCCTGCCATTATCGAGTTGCTGAGTTGGAGCCATTGTCAGCAGTTGGAGGTTGATGGGGTTAGTATTTTAGATTTTGAACCCCCCCATATTCTCTCAATTACTGTGAGGACCTGAAATAGTGGAAATTTCCTGTTTACCACACTATTTTTTCCTATTTCTTTTTCCTTAAAGAAGTTTAACTTCGGGAATATTTCATTTTTCTCCACAGACATTACCTGTTAATACCCCCATTTTTGCTGGTCAAGTTCCCCCAACCCATGTTTTAGCAGTTGTTAGGCCAGCGAATTTTATGCCTGGCAATACAGGCAAGTTAGACCAGAAGGGTATTTTCAAGAGCAATACAGAGATGACAATGGAAGTCAAATTTAAGGATGAAGGCCATAATTCTTCGGAAGTTATTCTTTCAGAACGTATATTACCAGAAGCTTATAAAGGGCTTAGTGGCTTATACTTCTTTCCCCTTGGATGCAAGTTGCCTGATTTATTTCACAAAGCTGGTGCTTACGTGTTTTCATTCTCTCTTGTAAGAAGACATGGAAACCATTTTTTTTTTTATAAATATGCTCTTATTTTAAATGTGTACTGACCAATTAATATGTTGTGTTGGATTTTTACCGGCTAGACTCACTCAACCTGTAAAAATTGTGAGAAAAGAGTGATCGTAAAGCCTTCTTTCCTTAAGCACGCTGAACTCCGGTCGCCAACACCGAAAACCCAGCTGCTTCCTGGTTATGTATTTGAGGAGTTCGTGTTGGAGGTAGTTAAATTTGAATGCTGCTACCGTTTCCTGATGTCTATTTTTATTTTCGTTTCTCATGTGGAGCTGAGTAAACTAAAGAACTAACATGCAATCAACTATGTAGGAATAATGTAATAGTTATTTTCATCCACCTTAGGAAAATAAATCAATATGTCCATAATTAATCATTTTTCTGAAGAAACAGGCACACATGTACATCTAGATTTTCTTGATTTGTCGACATCTACAAAGGAATTTGTCTTCAGTTTCTTTGATTGCTTTTCCATTTAATGATTAATGCGATCAAGTGGTACGATGAAACATTTTGCCCAGGATAATTCCAGAAAGTCGTAATCTGCCTTACAAGTAGCTCTCCCTTTAATTAGGAGAGACTTTTTACCCATATAATTGTCATTCTTTAGTTTAAGCTGAGTTTCTACTTTCAATATATTGAAAGTAATTGCCTTTTGAATATTCTTTGTAAGTTTTTCGTTAATGTTTACCCTTCAGATGTTTGATGCATATGGAAACCTCGTGTCTGAAGGTTTGGAGGTTACTCTGTCTTTGTCAAAATTCGTTATTGAAGATATTGTGGGTATGATACGAAAGGTGATGTTGCCCTGGCAATCTTCGGCATATTTTTAATCATGATCTGTGAAGAGTAAATTCTTTATGGGGGATGTATGAAAACTGCTTTGTATACTGTTTGATAAAATTGACTTTAGCTAAAATAAAGTACACAAATCTTGGAGTACCGGTTTAAAGTCCTTGCAACAGCCAGATGAGACACGGTAGAGATTTAATTGTATGCATAATTGCTGACGGGATATTTTTTTATTCATTTTGATATGCAGGTTGATGCTAGTGGGAAAATTGACCTCAGTGGTCTACTAAAGTTGATTGCAGGTTTTGGAGAAAATGGTATGAAAATCGTAAATTTTCTGCAAATCATGTCATCAATTAATATCTCGTTTCAACATTAGATCAGGATCTACATTTCCTCCATAATTCTTGGCCTGCATCCTGAAAAATCCGAATGCAATATTGTTAGTGCCATCTTTGCACCAGTTTCTTTATGAGGGTTGTGGGTATAAATGTCATGGCTGTTTCTCATTGAAAGAGAGATGTTCATGGCTGTTCAATGATTGGTGCTGTTGTTTTTTGTTACCTCTGGTCTCATTTGCTTTCTACATTGTACAGCATCCCTATCTGTTCTGTTTGAGGACAAAATAATTTTTGAGCAGGAGTTTTCAACAGTGAGAAGGAAATTGAGACTCGCGTCCAAGGTTGGTTTTGAAAATGTTACGTAATGTCGATTTATATGATCTTACTTCCAGTGGTTTTAAATATGTGCATTTTTTTTGTTGTCCTTTAAGAACAATTTTATATGAATGCTTTTCAGTTGCCTGATATCTGTATTGCCGGCAGTCAACTGGAAAACCTTGTTTTTGAAGTTGTTGGTCCTGATGGAGATGTAGATATGAATATTCATCACAATGATAAAGATGGTCAATCACACATGCTTATAATCAAGTCAGTGTCTTTTCGAGCGCAGGGATTCTTCCAATACGCTTTCGAGCATGGGCGCTGCACTGTCTGTGCGATATCCATTCCCCTAATTGAAGGGACTTTTTGCTTGTCAGCTGCTCACTCTAAGCATTCGGAGCTAAATATAACTTTTGAGGTTGGAAAAATAAAATATTATCTAAATTTGAACCAAATTCTACTCTATAATTGGTTGGATTGGGATGCAGGTCCCTGTTGCAAATGCTTCAAAATCGGAGTATGATGATAGCCAATTTTCATATTTAGATAAGGGTATGATGCAACTACAGAGCTTGTCATCAATTAATCAAGACAAGAACTTAACGAACTCCTTAGTAAATGAGGATGAGGTACAAGAAATATTTCTCAGCCATGTTTCTAACATTATATGTAGATGTTCTAGATGAAATGGGAGCTGGTCTGTGTTTCACCATGCATGAAAGCTCATAAGATAAACTTGTTTAATGGCATTAAATACGTTTATTTGGGTTAAGAGTCATTTTATTTCCATTAAATTATCCGACGCCCTAATTGCTCATGACTTGATCTGTTTCTTGACGAACAGTTAACGTGCTTTACCCTGAGTTTTGGCAATACTATATGGCAAAATATGGGAATATTAATTGCATTAAATTCCATCTTGTGTCACAGCTGTTGTTGCGTATTTTTGCAGGAACTTCAAGTCATCCTCAAGATTGGTCAAGAAATTGGACAAATTGAAACATTCCTTCATGAGCTTAATAATCTCAAGGCTGAAACTGAGCAAGAAGTGTTGAAGTTACAAGGTTCTCTCTCTCTCTCTCTCTATATATATATATATATGTATGTATGTACACACACACACATCTCTATATTACCAAGCAAACAAATTATATTCAACAGTTTCAAAAAAAATGTGCAGAAAGTTATTTAGTAATCAAATATAAAGTGATATATCATATCTAATTTCATCATTAATATTTTGTCATTTTTTGTTAAAAAATCATATTTAGGAAAGTCCTAATCGTTGCATCTGTGCTCATGTACGTTTTCGTATGCAATATGCTTAGTTCTGTTAAAGACTTGTTGAACTAAGAAGTTGACAAAAAATCGAGAAATGACATGGTTGATGGTTTGTGCTTAATCTTAACTTCACAGAAGAGGGTGGTCCTCGTCAATTGAGCAATATAAATGGTCTATTCACCACCAAAGATGAACTGAAGGAAAGAATAAAAAGCATGGAAAACTCAGCAGCTGCTGTTATCTGCAGTCTCTTGCCAAACCAAATGACACAGAAGTCTATCATGGACGATATAATAAACCTGGTTGCACTTCTTGGCACTGTTCAGAGCCCTGAGCTTAGCAGGTCGTGTTCTTTTACCTTCATTGTGTCTCTCACTACTGATATAGAGGAAAATTATTCCTTTCTACTTCTGACCATGTGCTAAGTAACTCATCTGCAGAGTATTATCAGAGTATCTTGGAGAAGATAAAATGCTGGCTGTCGTTTTTAGAACCTTTGATGCTGCAAGTGCTCTTGAGAGGTATACACAAAGTGGAGAAGTTGATTCTACACTTGCTTTACATGCCGAAGCAGCCGCACTTCGAAAAGTCATATACAGGCGTTTCCTTGTTTTGTGCCTTGAAGATATAAGGTAATGTGGCCTTTGCATTTTTTTTTTACGATTGTTATATGATTATATTTTCCAATGAAAATCTGGGAGCCGGGGCTGAATTTCTGTGTTTTTTTTTTTTTTTTGCATTTTTAAATAAAATGTTACGCTCATTAATATGTATTTGACAGGCCATTCAATGGATGTTTCCAAGGGCATGACCCTCAGAGGAAGCTAACCTTGCCAGATCCCATATTGCCAAGTGGGCGCGTGCCGGTAGGTTTTTTGGGCTATGCCGTTAATATGATTGAGCTGGATGATCATCACTTGCAAACAAGGACTGCTGCAGGATATGGTCTCCGGGAGACTGCGCTTTATAGTCTATTCAGGAAGCTCCAAGTTTATGAAACAAGGGAGTATATGATGGCTGCTCGTGCCTGTCTAGAGGATGGAGCTGTTTCTCTAGATGGCGGCATTATAACAGAAAGTGGACTAATCTCTCTTGGTTACGGGTATATATATCTATCTACTTGACTGCAGTTTTGTATGGATATTATCTTTCTTTGGTCATTAAAATAATGGTTTAAATCTGATTACAAGTGTGACATCCGAATTCATTTCTCCAGATGTTTGTATTATGACAAGGATTTTGATAGTGAAATATAACCCAGTTTACTTGTTCTTTCCTGCAGGAATCCTTCAATATGCTTTCCTCTTGAGAGCCCAGTGGTCACCCCAGAGACTGGAGCAATGATAGCTGAGATTGGGGAATTGAAGGAAAAGTTAATGGGCATTGAGGATGATATACGAAAAGTGATTGAATTGCACGAGAAGTATCTGAAGAAGTTTCAGAGAAGATACCGTCGGTATAGGAGGAATCTGGATGAGTCGGCGCCTGCGATTGAAAACCAATTGTTGGAATATAAACCCGGTAGAACGTACAACTCAAAAGTATGATTGGCCAAAAAAAACAGAAAGAGACCCCTCCCCGGGGGGGGGGGAGCTGTGAATATGCATTGTACATTTGTACAGCTTTTGCATGGTAGGAGTTTCAGAACAATTATCGGTATTTGTATCACGCTTTAATTTATGTAGTAGTAGTTTTTTCTCTTTTTTTTTGGGTCAAAATGTTGGAGTCCATAACTTATCTAACTTGCAAACTGTATTGGAGCAGATGAGAGAAGAAATATTTAGTCTTTTGCACATGTTTTACACTTGGTGATATGCACTTGATATATGTACTTTATTTGCATGCCTTCATCTAGACTTGAATTTGTTGGTTAATGGGAGTTGCAGATTATAAGAGAACTAATTCTTGTAGCGAGCTAGGAGCCGTTCTTTGTGGTGAATTTCTTTCGTGCGCATTCAGTCACTTGTTAATGAAGCCTTCACTATCAAGATGAATAAATAGAAGCAGGAAGAAGAATTATCATGTTGATTCTTCGTTGATATCAAGTTCTCCAATCATATACGTCTTCTGTTTTTTCAAATAGATTTAAAGTTAAATGATTATATTTTAAAATTAGGACACATGTCAATGTAAGATTGAATAATTTAATACAATAGATAAAAAAAACTTGACCTAAGTATGACCTGTTGAATGCTAAACAAAGTTCTTAAAGAAAATTAATGAGATCTGGATTATTTAGATTTTATTTTTTTATAGCTCTATAGTTTTCTTAAAAAAATTATTGTCATAAGCATATAATTTTTGGTAGGGGGCATGGAAATAAAATAAAAATAATCTTATAACTATTATTTTTAAAAAAATAATTTTCATTTTAAAAAAAATCATCACTTCAAAAGAGTAAGATAGTGTAGATTTGATTAATCCTCCTTACTTCGCAAAGCTTGGCTTAACCGTCTAAAACCTAAAGAAACAGTTCATTATCACCTACTCACCATTGCAGTCAAATTGACAGATGGCATCTTTCACCTCGAACCATGAGCCGATTGACAGATGGAATTCACGCACAATGCAAGTTGATTTCTTTCATTGACTGAATAAACAATGAAATGAGAGAAAAAGGAAGATTTATAATTATATGACCATCACAGGTTGCACCCCTCTTTTAGTATCTTTTTCTGATTTCTCTAACTATGGAAAGAAATTCAATTATAATCATTTCACCAAATCTTTCGTATCATTTCTTTTTATTTTTGTCTCTATTAATTATTGGTTCGTAATGCTGTATTAACTATTAGTTAATTTTTCTCACTCGTGTCCTTCACACAAAAATGGATGGAGCATTAAATATTGATAATTTTTTGGCGGCCAGTTATTAAGTATTGATTTTGATTCATTGAATTGAATTTAATAACATATTGATTCATTGAATTTGAATTTAATTCATTTATGACATGCTGAAAGAGATGCTTTGCGTCACAGGTAAAAAAGGCTGATGGCTGACGGAGCTCCATACACTTGTGAGTTTAGAGCTGCGTGTCTCATAAAACCCAAGTTCACCCACTCTACATTTTCCAGTCATCGGTCATGTATCCCTCCCACAAGGTGCATCTCTCCCCCCCCCCCTCTCCCCCCCCCCCCCCCCCTCCCTCCTGTCTCATCGTTTTCCTTTCCTCTCTATCTATTGTTTAGCTACCATCCATCACTCTACTTTAGCTTCGAATTCTATCTCGCTGTCCGATTATTACTGTTCACTTCTTTCTCGCAAACACAAACACAAACCAGACGAAACTTTGGGCTCGCAATGCATGCCTGTTTTTCAGCTTCAGATATTATCAAACCCTTAGTGGCGTCAATCACTGCATCGGCTGTCAATCGTAACCTCTATTGAGTGATTCATGTTGTTTTCTTTGTTTTTTTGTTGACTTTGTGGGTTGCTTGAAGAAATGTCATGTTTTTTGGACCATTTCTATAATTTGGAAGGCTTCAAAATCATCAAAGAAACAAATTTTTTTTCAGCAATGACAATTTTTGTGTTGTTTTACTGCTCAGTTTGGGGGTTATTCTTGACGTGCCATAATAAAAAAACTGGAGTGGTCTGGGAGTTGCCTGTGAGAAAGTTTTATGAAAGATATTTTAATTGCGTAATTGAATACACCTGGTTTTTTCGGCAGTAGATTTGGGGATCTTTCATCAGATAAATGCGAGTCACGGAAACCTTTTCCTGGGTAGACGGAATGGGAAAATGGTGGATCGCTCACCTTGTACTGACATGATTGTTTTGTCGGTAATGCATTGTGGTATCAGTCAGTGGTAATTGCAGACTTGGAAGTTATACAATGCCAGTATCTAATTTCATTAGGTTTTGTAATCTTCCTGTTGTTTCTCCACTGTGATAATCCCCCATTTCTTCGCTAATGCTCTGTAGTGTCAGTTGTTGGTTTGAACACTGGATCCACAAAACCTATAGCGCGACAGAACTGAACAAGCCAAACATTTCATAGTACATGATTTTGAGGTTCCAATTTATTATGTTCGTTGTTTTGTAACATGTTGGACTTCATCATCTTTCTTCATCGGCAGGCAATCATATAAAACTCTGTCCAAAAGAGTAAATTATATTCATTAACTATTGAATTCCCGCGATGCATGGATGCACAGTAACTAATAATAAAAGAACTACACAGTTTACAGTAAATTCATTTGCATTTTACCTTTTGCTTTGAAGCTTAATCTGTTTTGTCCTAAATTCGTTATCAACAGTGCCTGTTTTTCTTGGATTCAGGGAGTTAATTGTTTTTTTAAAAAAATATTTGCATTCGTTAACCCATTTATATTAGGATAGTTCTCTTGCAGGTTTCTGGAATTCATTGGTGCCACTATTCATGGGAACATTGTTTCCATTGCTCTGTTATTCTATATACTGAATAAAGTAAAGGAAAAGGGTGTCTATCACATGTTATCTAATCCTTTCTGGTATCACTTTATTAAAATATTTAGATTATGCTTGAGATTTTGGCAGTTAGGCTTTTTATCAGTTCGAATGGTAATTTTTCCCCTTGTAAGCGTTATCTGAATCCATTCGCGCAAATAACATCTACTTATGCAGCAGCTTATGGCCGTCCAGAATTCATCAGCATTGGTGAAAGTGGACTTGAATGAAACCTCTGTAGACGTAAACAATGATGCGCAAAATGCAGGTTTTTCACAAGCAGAGTCCATCATCCAACATTCTCAGGTTGTGGATGTCTGATTCTGTCTTATTATTTTGTATTGTTGCATTTTTCAATAGAAAAGGATGTTATTTTTTCACCACTTGTTGGTTAATCAAGTTACCTTATTGTGTTATGTCGGGTATACAAATTGAGATTTTTTGAAGTTCCATCCGAAATTGACACTGTTCATTTCGATTGAATTGCACTGTTTCATTTGAACTCTATCACCGTCAGTCCTTCACTTTCACTCTGCTGTATGATGTAAGCTATAGATCCAATCTATGGCAATGAATGATTGAGATGATTAGAAATTTGCTCTATGGAATTTTATAGAATCCTGATCGTAGATGTGCCCTTTAATTATGGTTCCTGATATGGATTTAGTGGTGATACATATTACAAACTTACCTCAAAATTACAAAATCCCTGTAGAAACTTCAAGGTGATCTGCAGATGTTGGGGACAAAAATCAAGCATCATGAGGACAGCATAAATTCTCTGAAGGAAGAGAAAAATAAATTAGATGACTCCATTGTTGATTTGCAAGGTAAATTTATTCGTAGATTTCAAGGCATTTTCCCATCTTGGGCTGTCAAATGGATTCCTAATCAGCATAAACGTGATCCTGTTCTGTAAGGTGCATAATCTAATCATTGTAAGCTTCAAACTGTTGGTTGCTACTTGCTGGTCATATTTTCCAATAACAACTTTGTAAAATACTGGCCGTGTAAAACAAGGTTTTTGTGATGATGGTCATGGCTAATTGTCGATAATAATGCTTGTGGAGTGGATACATTGAATAAAAGAGCTACATTAAAGAGTAGCCATTTACCATCAAGAAGGACGCCATAAGTTAAACTTTGTTTCTTTTCTTTCCATTATGTACGCTCTCCATTCCCTTTTCAATATTAATCTTGTATCAGTGAGGAGAAAATGTTATTTGGATTTTTTTTATTCCTATTCATAGTTATTATTGGGAATCTATGTCCTGCAAGCACAACCAAGATTGATGGTGGGGACGGATGCCCCCCTGGAAATGAGGAGGAGATTACTCAGCAGATACTGCGGCACGAAGATTCTGCTGCTGGTATTTTCTGCCAGCTTAAGGGCTGTCAAGAAGCTCAGGCTTCTCATCTTATGTTGTTGAAGGATGTTGTGGGCATTGTTGCTACACTGGGCAAAGTTGATGATGATAATCTTAGTAGGTATATTTTTTTCACAGTCTGAGATAATTTCTTTCTTTTTTAATGAGAAAATCACTTCTCCTTCTGTATTGTCAATTTCTCAAATACCTGACAACACATCTTATCCCGCTAGGTAGAGTCAACTAAGTAGATCATATAGTGTCATTGTGCTTTATTAACAACCAATACCGGAGTATACATAAAATTTAAACATGCATTCATGTGTTTAATTGTACTTTTTTGGAATGCAGGCTTCTTTCTGAGTATCTAGGAGTTGAAACTATGCTGGCAATTGTCTGCAAGACTTATGGAGGACTAAGAGCTTTAGAAATTTATGATGATGAAGACAACATAAACAAGAGTTCTGGTGTTCATGGGTTAGGTGCCTCTCTTGGAAGGTCCCTGACTAGTCGGTTTTTAGTGATATGTCTTGAATCTCTGAGGTATGATTGCATCAGCCTTGTATTCTTCTTGGAAATATAGGATATATTAATTTTGCAAAAGCTATGTGTTTTGATTTTGTTTCCCCTCTCCTTTCCGTAGGCCTTATGCTGGTCAATTTGTGCTCGATGATCCACAGAGGAAGTTGGACATTTTAATCCCAAGATTAACAAATGGGGAGTGTCCAGATGGATTTCTTGGCTTTGCTGTGAACATGATTGACATTGACGGTTCTAATTTATTTTGTGTGACTCCTAGTGGATATGGCCTCAGAGAGACTTTATTTTATAATCTCTTTTCCCGTCTCCAGATATATAAGACAAGAGCTCAAATGCTGCAAGCACTTCCTTGCATAAGTGATGGGGCTCTTTCTTTAGATGGAGGAATCATTAGAAGTAGCGGTGTATATTTTTTGGGCAACAGGTAAGAAGATTCAAATCAGTATAGTTCTACATTACATTTCATTCCTTTACAAATTATGAGACTGGTCAAAACTGAAATGTGCGATGTTTATGAAGAACAAAATCATTGAATGTGCAAATCTACAAAGGTTCTGTTTTTGTTTTTTTGGGCTAAAATATACAAAGGTTCTGTTGACAAATGGAAACTAGTTGCCTGTTCTTAATTGTCATGATTTTTTTAATTTCCTTTTGGGTCTTTTCATTCTTTTAATTATATTTATACTTTGGTTTTGGGTTATTTTTTACCAGGGAGGATGTGGATGTGAGATTCCCCAGACCTGGAAAATTAATACCTGATAGCTACATTGAAATTGAGAGGCAACTGAATAATAAGAAGAGGAGGAAGGAAATTATTCTTGAGGATATAAGAAGAGAACAAACTTTGTTGGATTTTGCGAAGATGAACTTCAACAAAAAGAAGAATGAATTTCTCAAGTTTTTAGCAGAAAGCTCATCGTATGCAACTCAGGTAATCGCCTCACAGCATGTCTAATATCAATGGTTGGACTTGTGAAAATATTTTGTCTAGGAATTGGAATACCAGTATGATGTAATTTGTAAAGCTTTCAATGTGGTAAACTTTGGAATCTAACATTTTACTCATTCATTAATTGTGAGTGAGAAACTATTCCTTATGCCATTGGATATGAAAAAACTTGCAATAGAAAAGCTTATATATTGTTGGATCATTTAGAGAAATATTGAAAGAATAATAATTGAGTTGCACAAAGTCCAATGAAATGCTATTTATTTATGGTTCATAAAAAGTTCAACTCCCTATAGATTATGTTTTATATTCATAGCTAGATTTCTGAACAGCTTATATGGCTTCTTACAAAATTTAATTTATATATACGTGTAAGGTTAGATTAGATAGATGATCCAGACGGGTAATAATCACTGCATATCTTTTGTGTAAAAAATTGTTTCCCCCTTGTTGTGACCAAGCTGAGCAAGAAGTACATTTTTAAATAAACAATAGTAAAATATTTGGCTGATCGAATTCTGATATGGAAACTGAAAAATCAGTGAACGAGTGCATTTCTATTGTTTTAATGAGCAAACTCAATATCATGTGGAAACTGTAAAGTAGTTAATACGTCTGAAGCACCTCATGTTTACAGTAGAATGAGTAGATCATCAACTTTCAACCACAATATATAGTTGATTCACTGAAGTTTGTCAAAAGATGGGAATTTTGAATTTTCTAGTGGGTTAAGATCTTTTATTCAATTATACGAGTTGGTTGGACTTTCCTGATTAATTTTTAATCTAATTGGCTACCAGGTTCAGAGCGCCCCTGACCGATTGATGCCCAAATGATGAAACTAGGCCTGCCACGAGGCAATGAATAAGCGGGAACCTGGAGCAGCTTGGTTCAGTTATTGAGCTTTTAGTTCAGTACCATGTTGTAATCTAGCTCTGGAAGAAAGACAACCTTAAAACTTCAAATTTGGAAGATAAATGTTAGATAGAAAAGGGCGTGTCCTCTGTTTCAGCCAGAGAAGCCTTTCTTGGTTAAGTTAAAAGGCTCTGTTTTAAGAAACAGAACTGGATTAACCATAAGCCATCCATTGGCCTCTGGTTAAGCTGTGGTAAAGCAGCAAATGCATACCGCCTAGTAGAAACATTTCTTCATCTTTTTATGTCATTTGGGTCTCTCCTCCACTTCAATGAGAGGGGGCTGTGAATATTGTAAATCTCTGTCATCTAGTTTTTTAAGTTTGTTATGAAATAATTTTATGTGATTTAACTTTTGCTCTTGATAGAAAATCCTTTGTTTCTTAGTTACATTAGACTATAATTTATTTGATTTTCAAAAGATCATTATCAAATTAGAGGTTAAGTGGTCATTGCCTCATTGAGAGGCTATGGATGGCCACATGCAAGCCTACAAAGTGAAAAGGGATTATAATTTATTTTCTGAGTTTAATCTTACTAATCGGAATTCATGTAAAAAGAAAAGTCCAGCTAATTAGAAAAGGTTCTCAAGGCCAGAAAAGGGAAAAATAAAAGTCTACATGAAATAATTAATCAAACAAGTTGATACGTTGACAAAAGATTCAGGGTTTAAACTCATGTTCTCATGGCATACAAGTGAAAAGGTCTCAAAAACGGAAGAAAGCCGTTGTATGATAAATGGGAGTTTAATTTAATGGAAGGAGTTGGTTATTCATAATAAAAGAAATTTAAGTTTCAATTTTAGTTGAGAGATTTGTCAACATTTAGTACTCATGAATACCTCAAACATAATTGCTTTGAAAGAATGATGCATTAAAAAGTAAAGAAACCAGATACAGCAAGGAAAAAGTAAGGATGCAAAAATAAAATTGATGGTGACGCCTATGCAAAAAAATTTACGTTGAAAAAGGAAGAAATCCATGGCAATACATATATATACAAACATATCCCTAACTTATCCCTTGAATATGGAAATTCATGACAATCCATATATATACACAAATCAATAAATAAAATTTACTTTATTTTTGTTTAGGAAAATTCCTGAAAAATACCTATTGATTATGGAAAATCCCATTTGTTGCCATCACTAAGAGAAATAACAGATAGGTATCAGTCAAAAATCTTGAATTTCAGAATTTGAAGGAAATCACAAAATTGCCATTAGGTAATATAAGACCAGAAATAACGTGGGGCACCACAGTGAAAAATTTTGTCAATAGTATAAAAACATTTGTCAATTTTTTTGTAA
>QFDD01120271.1:0-16848 GCA_006871305.1 Vachellia collinsii
TAAAATCCTGCAGCGCATTTATCTTCGCTGACATTTTCGGGTGACCGTTTATTGACGGTGTTTGTGATCAACTGTCAATTGTCCGACATGGAAAATAAGCTTTTTAATTTATGGATTTTTTTGTTCAACAATGGTTCTTCGATTTCGCTCTTTGCAAATATACAGAAAATAGGAACTTCAACGACGTGTTGTCATTTTTCAATTTTCATTGACACTCTTCTCAGGCTCCAGATTTTCAAAACCGCCACAGAGAGAGAGAGTGCAATCGACGACTCTCTCTCTCTCTCTCTCTCTCTCTCTCACACACACACACACACACGATCTTGTTGGTTTTTGCAGTTTTCGTTTTCTCTTCAGATCGTGTATGGTGAAGTTTTCTTTAGGTACTGATTTTTCTTTTCCCTTTTTCCTGTTGTTGTCATTTTATTCCTATTTATAGAAGCTTTCTGCATTTCCCGTCTTTCCTTTGAAGCTACGTCTCGCACATTATAACCCGTCTTTACAAAATGGTTTATGTGAAAAGTAGATTGAGCTTATAGAGAAAGTTCAGAGATCTGGCGGTCTTTTGGTCTTGTGTGACTCGTGTTTTTTTTTTGTCTGGACTGCTAAATTGTTCAGGGGGCTTGTTAATGAATATTGAAGAGAACCAGAGGGATTCATGCGTGGAATCTAACTTTCTGGTTTAATTTAGTATTGAATTATGTTGTTCTCTGTAAGAAAAACATATTCGTATCCGATTCTGGTCGACGGATGACGATGAATGCTGTTTGAGAAGCTAAACGTACGTGGCAGAGGATTCAGATTCCTGAAGTAAGTGCTATGTGAATTCCGCTCCAGTGATTTCCGCCGAATTTGTAGTGGAAAGTGGGAAGGTAAAATTCTTTCAATTTCTGCGTGTAGCATCACGCTTCTAAAATCTCTATGATTATGCGAGAGACAAAGTGACGTACGGTGAATATTGATTACGTTAAATTGGATTTACTTCGTTCTCAAGCATTGTGGGCCGCCATCCTGGACATTTTTTTCCTTTCATACCAGTCGGTTGAAGGAAGGATATTAATTGGAGGCTATACTTTCTACATTTTTTTGTTTTCTATCCCTTTTTCCAGGGCTCAACTCATCTTTCTTTCTTCATTCTTCCCTCTTTTTACAAGCAAAAGACCAGCGTATGCTATAATCACAACGGACCCATGATTGATCCTTTTTTTTTAACTATTGAAAAAGAGGTTTTGGATCGTGACATTATGCCGGAGACAGATAATTTGTTATTGACAGAAACGTAATTAGTTGGCATTCTGTTTTGCCTTTATTTTCCCTTCTGGTTGTTGGATGCAAAGCAACGTTAGCTTGTTGTACCCGTTGTTGCCTCGTTTGCGCGCGCACACACATATCGTTTATTAGAATCTTGTTCATAATTTCACCTAAAAACCGAAAGTAAAAAAAAGAATCTTGTTCATAACTTTCAAATGAAGAGCTAAGCATTTATGTGAACTGTCAGGGACTTTTTTCTCTCTTAATGTCTTGCATTTTAGGAAAATTACTAAACTTTGGATTTTGAGGTCACGGGCATGTTCTGATAACCTTGTGAACCTAATTCTGAAGAATCAAAGGTAAAAAATTAATGGGGTCTATTGGCGGGGAGGAGCTGATCGAATGGGAGAAGATGCAAGGACCCTTCGGTCATGAGGAGAAGATTCTCGTGTTAGTAAGGTTCAGGCCTTTGAATGAGAAGGAAATCACTGCTAACGAAGTAGCAGATTGGGAATGCATCAACGATACCACCATTTTGTACCGGAATACCCTGAGGGAGGGCTCCACATTTCCAAGTGCCTACACCTTTGGTAAGCAAATGTCTCTGATGGCTTCTCATTGGCAAGTTTGTGTTGCCACTATATCTGAATTATCCAGTTCAATATTTACCTACAAGGCTACAAAAATCAGGATCTCACAATGTAGATCTGATTCATCAGATATGTATTCTTTTTTCTGAAAGATAACTTTCTCTTACATGGAGAACAAGATCTTGAGCAGTTCAATATTCCGTTGCCTTGAAAAACCTTTTTTTCCCCGGAGATGAGCTCTTCCCCTAGTTGTTCTCAGGTCAACTTTTGAAATACTTAAGGGGTGAGACAAACCATTTGGTGATTGTTTCTGGTTTTATTTGTTAGATTCAAGTCACGTCAATTACCAAAGCGTCAATTCCGTCTGTTACTGCATTGATTTTGAATTTTAATTTGAAATAACTTTATTATACTTTCAAAAGCATATTGGATAGTTTTGTTAGAGGATAGTGTCTAGAAGCATTTATAATTTTAGTACGCACTTGTACCATGGTCCAATTATCATAGACAGAATGTTTCTGAATATTTGGTTTGATTTGGTGGTAGACAGAGTATTTCGAGGTGACTGCCCCACAAAACAAGTATATGAGGACGGAGCCAAAGAAATTGCTCTTTCAGTTGTTAATGGAATTAACTGTAAGCATAAATTGTTTTGTTGGATGGTTTCTTTCTTATGAACCATGACCCACTTTCCACTTGACCTCATAAAGCTTTTACTGATTATGAGTATATTTCTTCAGCAACTATATTTGCATATGGACAAACAAGTAGCGGAAAGACATACACCATGGATGGAATAACTGAGTATGCTGTAGCAGATATATTTAACTATATAAATAAGGTAATTAGACTGCTAATCATTGATTTGCTTGTTTGATCCTTCAATGTAGTTATTCATCCAAGTCATGTCAACACTGCCCTTTCTTTTATAGCACGAAGAAAGAGCATTTGTGGTGAAGTTCTCAGCAATTGAGATCTACAATGAAGTTGTTGGAGACCTCCTAAGCACAGACAACAGCACACTTAGACTGCGTGATGATCCTGAGGTGAATATTTTTTTTTCTTTTATGGTAACTTAATTAATGAGCGTGAACATATAAAGTTCTCATGATCTCTAACTTTTATCAGAAAGGAATCATTGTAGAGAAACTTACTGAGGAGACTCTACGGGACAGGGGACATTTGAAAGAGCTCCTATCTTTTTGTGAAGGTAAGGAAATATACCTAAACTTCCTGTTCTAGGATGAATGGTACCATTGCATTGATTACTATATATTATTGCAGCTCAAAGACAGGTGGGAGAGACTTACCTGAACGAAAAGAGTTCTAGATCTCACCAAATTATTAGACTGGTTTGCTCCTTTGTCTTTTCTGGTTAAAACCTATGCTTTAGATTTATTACTTGTACCTTAATAATAGATTTGTAAACTTGCAGACAATTGAAAGTTCTGCTCGGGAATTCTTGGGTAAAGGCAACTGTGCCACCCTAGCAGCTTGTGTGGTATGCCTACATTCACTTCATCCATGCTTGTTCAAGAAATGGTTCTTGTAGATTTTAGATATATTAAATGTGTTTTGTTTCTGTGCAGAATTTTGTTGATTTGGCAGGGAGTGAGCGTGCATCTCAGGCATTATCAGCTGGGACGAGATTGAAAGAAGGTTGTCATATAAATCGGAGTTTACTTACTCTTGGAACTGTCATTCGTAAGCTTAGGTTGTCTTCCTCAATCAACCCTTAGTTTATGATATCTGCTTTGATTTCTCAGTACAGTCGGTGAAACCTCTGGTGATTAAGTTTGTCTTGAGTGTTTTCCTTGTGTGAAATGTACTGACAATATTAGGACAACAGATGACATTTTTCTTATATTCTATTAGCGATGGAGTTTCTTTTCGGGAGCAGAGTAATTAGTTTAAGTAATGTCAATTTCATTACTTAAACTCTGGATGACATTCTCAGTACAGTCGGTGAAGCCTCTGGTGATTACGTTTGTCTTGAGTGTTTTCCTTGTGTGAAATTTACCGACAATATTAGGACAACAGGATGACATTTTTCTTATATTCTATTAGCGATGAAGTTTCTTTTCGGGAGCAGAGTAATTAGTTTAAGTAATGTCAATTTCTTTCTTGGGCCAAAAAAGTGACAGAAACAGAGAGACTATCCTTTATACTCTTGACTAATCAAAGATGTCTTTCCATTGGAAAACATAATTGTAGAGCCACAATTTTCCTTTTTAGAAATCTATTCATATGATTTTGTTGTGATTGAACGCAGCAAGGGAAGACAGGGCCACATAAATTACAGAGATTCCAAGTTAACGCGCCTACTGCAGCCTTGCTTAGGTGGAAATGCTAGAACAGCCGTCATTTGCACTCTGAGCCCCGCTAGGAGCCACGTTGAGCAGACTAGAAACACACTTCTTTTTGCCTGTCGTGCAAAAGAAGTGACCACTAAAGCACAGGTTAATGTAGTGATGTCTGATAAGGCCTTGGTCAAGCAATTGCAAAAAGAGGTGGCCAGATTGGAGAGCGAGTTGAGAGCTCCCGTTCCCGCTACTTCCAGCTGTGATCATGCGGCATTGCTGAGAAAGAAAGATTTCCTGATAGAGAAGGTCATTATTTCCTAGTTGAAATCTAAATAGAAGAGGACTTAAGGTTCCTTGACGATATTTGGGCACGATAAATAAGGAAAGGATTTGAAAAGCTAATGACAACATTCTGCACGGTGACTCCTAATTGAGAATAATTGATATTGATAAGCTTAGAAATAAACGTGGGTATGTCAATGAATCCAAGATTCTACAATCTTGTTGGAGCCCAAACAAAATATTCGAGTATCTCCTGATAGTTGTAATTGTTTTGGTGAAATATGTGACATTATTTTACATAACCAAAAACCAAAATAGCTAGCTCTTGGTAATATTTTTATTAGAGATACATTTTCAGGCACATCCATGATATATTTTCTTTGAATGTTGATACGTGGGTTTTAAATTTCAGATGGAGAAGGAGATCAGGGAGCTAACTCAGCAGCATGAGCTTGCACAGTCAAGGATTGAGGATTTACTAGGCATGATTGATAATGATCAGAAATCAGGAAAAGTAATTATTTCCTAATTTCTGAGATGTCTAGGATGCGTTAGAGGTCTTGATCTAAATTTGGAATCCTATTTTATTTACATTCAGGCTGGCATTGATAGTCCTCATATGGTGGAAGGGGAGGATACCTGGGAAGATGACTATTCAGTGCGAGAATCATTAAGCATTTCCACTCCTGCTCATCCAGATGCACCCATTGGAGAGCTTAACAATCCTTACCATAATAATGGAGGTCATGAAAGTAATCCCGAGCAGCCGTATCACGACTCTGAAGGGACTGAAGATCATTCACACTCGGATGGTAACCTTTTCTTCTCTACGTCTCGTCATCAATTGGAGGAAAATTTATGGTATTTCCAGAGCCGAACTGTATCAAATCATTATATTTTTGTTATTTTTCCTTCAGAGTTCTCTGATCAGTTCTGCAAAGCAGTTCAATGTGTTGAGAAGGAGGATTCAAATAGAGAGAACTCGGAGTCTCTTGATCCATTAATAAGTGAAAATGGGGGGTTGGAATTACCAATCTCTGAAGAGGTAACTGCTCCGGACCAGGAAGAATCAACATCTGTGAATGAAGATAGGGAAGCCAATCAGGTCCCTGATAGTCCTGCACCTATATATGGTGATATGGAGCAGAGACTTCATGATGTACAAATGACCGTTGATTTTCCTGTATGCCCGCAACCTGATAATCATTCTCCTCAGGCCGCTTTACCAAATATGTCAAATTTAGGGAAAATTAACTTATCAAGGAGCTGGAGTTGTACGGAATTTTTCGTGATTGATTCTCTAGAGGGCGCAGGAGAGTTAGAGAGCACTCCTGCCAATGGGATTGAGAGAGGATTTCCGGGTAGACCTGAAAGATTTCCGAGAAACCTTTTTCATTTAAGGCTTGATCCTGCCACAAGGTTGTCTAGGGAGGGTTCTCAGTACTCTGTTGGAAGTCATTGCCTAGCCAGCATGAGAACACCTGGCAATGAGGGTATTACTAGCATACAAACTTTTGTTGCTGGGATGAAGGAAATGGTCACGCATGAGTATGAGAAGCAATTTGTTGATGGTCAGGTGTGACAGAATCATTTTTCAATCGCTTTATTTGGGGTGCTTGTATGTATAGTATTTATATCTGATGGGACTTTCGGAGTATATTTTCATAAAGTTATTCCTTTTTGCAGCAAAGAGTGGGGAGTCTTTAACTTCTACTTTATTTAGACATGCACATTGATCGATAATTGTAGCAGACATCGAGCATAGTTCGTATAATTATGTCTTTATCTGGGAGCTTGTTTTCGCTACTACACCTATTTCGTTGCATATGCTACTTAAAAGGACTCGTTTGTCTGTTATTATTGGTTCAGACCCTTTATGCTTTTCCTAAACTCTACTTTCTGAATTGTTTAGGTTAAGGAAACAGAGAGGGGTGCTTCTACATTAGAGAAGAATGTGAAAGATGTAGTAGGTATAGATTCAATGCTTGAGGCACCTGGAACTCCTTTGAATTGGACCCTGCAATTTGAGAGGCAGCAAAAGCAGATAGTTGAACTTTGGCACATTTGCCATGTATCATTGATCCACAGAACCTACTTCTTTCTTCTGTTCAATGGTGACCCCTCAGACTCCATTTACACGGAGGTAGAGCTTCGAAGACTATCTTTCCTGAAAAATTCATTTTCGAAGGGGTCTGAGAAGGGCAGTCAGAATGACACATTAGCTTCAAGGTGCTCTCTTAATTTCTCTTTTTCATGCACATTTTCTTAAGAATCTCACACGTCTGGTTTAGTTACATCCAATGACTTGTCGAGTTGCAAATTTTCGATCTGACCAACTGAGTTATACTTCTTTTCTACTTAATGACTAATCTTATGATGCTGATATTTATTTAGTTTTGTTGATCATGCAAAAGGAGAGTAATGCTGCACCTAGTTTTGTTTAAGGCTTGTTATAACTTATGGATGTATGCTATATCTAAATACACGCACTACATATGGATATTTTGTTATGCAGTTAAGCATTTCATAATTGAAACTGACCGACCCGTGAATAACATTAAAAGTTCAGTCACCTATTGTATATTTTTCCTGAAGAATATGAAAATAAAGCTATACTCACATGTGCTTGTGTTGGGACTCAGCATGAAGACTCTTCGGCGGGAGAGGGAAGCACTGGTGAAGCTGATGCAGAAAAGGCTTACTGAGGAAGAAAGGGAAGACCTATACGAGTGGTGGGGTGTTGCTTTGGAATCAAAACGCAGGAGGGTGCAGCTAGTAAACCTTCTGTGGAGCAACACTAACATTACTCTCGCAAAGGAGAGTGCTAATCTGATTGCCAAGTTGTTGAAGTTCTCAGAGAAGGGTAAGGCACTGAAGGAGATGTTTGGGCTCAGCTTCACGCCCCGTTACACTAAAAGAAGGTCTTTTTCCTGGATTACTAGCAAACCACCACTTTTATAGGCCTTTTTTACTCTTATAACTGCGGGGGGCCTAGTCCACATGTTTTATGTACAGTTTGGCAACACACTTCCTCAGAGTGCCTATTGGACAGAGATTTGTATGAGTTTCTCCCTGATCACACAGGAAATACTACGTTTGACTTCTCTAAGTTCTTAAAAGATCAATTGGGAAGGGGTTAATTTCAGGCAATATCTGAGAATTCAATACAGGAGCTTTTTGTGTGGTTTTGTTTTTCTCCATAAAGTGTTGTACCGATCGAGATAGTGAATAATTATTGGTTTTCCCCCCTTATTTGGGTACAGAATCGTTATTATGCTTCTCTTACACAACAAAGGCGAGGCCCAAAAAATAACACAAAAGACGCCATTTATTATTAAAAAAAGGGGCTTATAACTTCATAAAATTTACGGTCTAGAATTTGAAAGAGGTCTAAAAAGAATTTCTTTTTGAGAGTTTATACACATTTTCAGAATGAATAGCCTAAAAAATGATAGTTATAATAAGGGTTATTAAACCGGAGGATTGACCAAAAACCTAACCAATCTGGTTAGGGCATATGTTTAACCTAAGATAAATTAGTCGTAACCCGGGTCAGACATATTTTAAAACAAGAATTTTGAATTTTTAATGTTTAGTTTTGGTGAATTTAGATTAAGAATTAACTTTTTTTAAGTGATTTTATACAATCCAAAATAAGTATGTGAGATAAATTTTATCTCAACTTATATAAAAATACTTTTTTAATTGATTATGAGTGACTAATAAACACCCTCAAACTTTAATTGGATTTATTATTTTAGTTTATCACCAGTTTGATGACTTATTTTTATTTTTTGGATTACTAAATCATACTACCACTAACTATTAGTGACTATATTTTATTGTTTTATTATTTTGTTACTTTGTAGCTTTTAATTAATTGTAAGGATAAAAATATAATCTCAATATAGTATTTTATTATGGTTTAAATCAAACAATTGTGAGAGACATACATGCATTAAAATATTATGTTTTGAGTGTCATTTTTATTTAAATGTTATTATATTAACTTGTTTTTAATTAAATATGAGTATTTTTATTTAATTATAATAAAACCAATTTGACCCATTGGTTGATCATTGACCCACTATTTTGACTCGTTTAGAGTGCGGTTTGGGTTAAATTACCTTGGTTATATTAGTAAAAATATCTAGTAACTTCAATAAATTTAAGTCAGAATTTTTTTACATTGCAATACCATGATTCTATAAATTCATTGTAACTTCAAAAAAATATAGCAATATTTTATAAATATATAACGGTAGCTTGGATATACAAATTTCCTCAGAATTACAAAACATGGTAAAACACTCAAAAATTAGTGGTAACAGCATTCAAAATCTTTTTTACTACCAAAAAAAAAATCAAGTGATGACCTTTGGAGAGGAAATTCAAAAAATATTGCTTTTTTCTATCCATGATAAAATTTAAATCTTTTTAATGAATGAACTTTTTTTTTTTTTTAATAAAACGGTGTACTTCAATCCTCAATGAGTCGACTGTGTGAGAGAGTTGAGCTATTGGGCTTTTTAACCAAAACGCAAAATAAAAATAAAGTGCTTTATTGGGCTTCGTTAGAACAGCCACGATCGCATACGGCGTCGTTTGGTGGCTGTGCAGGCAGCTGCACGCTAGAAATGCACTGGCGACTGGCAAGTTTCCTGTTTCTTCTTCCTCACCTGAGTGTGGAAAAGCCGATCGGTGGAAGCGAGAGAGAGAAATGAGCATCATATCGACTGCGGCGTACCTTGCTCGGCGAGCTGCGCAGAAGGAGAGGGTTCGGATCCTCTACCGCCGCGCCCTTAAAGACACCCTCAACTGGGCTGTCCATCGCCATCTCTTTTACGAGGACGTATTGTCCTTTTTCCCTATTGTAAACTTCAATTTCCGGCTGAATTTTTCAAATTCAATGTTCTCATTATATCGTGTTTATTGATTCCAGGCTTCTAACCTCCGGGAAAGGTTCGAAACAAACAGGCATGTGGTTCGTTTCCTTGATGCCCCTTTTTACTTTCTGTTAAATTTTGGTCTTGGTGGAAATATTTTTTAAAATGATATATTTCCTAGATTGTTCAGGAATTCAGGGTAAAGAAGCTATAAATTATGTTTCGATTGGTTATCGGAAGAATTATCTTTTTAATTAATGGCTTCAAAATTTTCGCTTGACGAGGGTATGATGGCGAGGAAGAGGGAATGTGTTTCCTTTCGTGTGAATTACATATGTTCTGATGTGAAAGTGGGTAATGTGGCTGAAGAATGATTGTCTTTGATACTATGACGACTGTCTAGCAATTAGGAAAAGAAAGGAAGCATGCGTTTTGTCACTCATATTCTTTTTGGTCAAAGAGAGGTTTTTGTATTGTTATATACTTTCCGTACTCAAACTTGCATGCACTCACTTCTCCATCCTCTGCTTTTGGCTGCATTTTGTTTTGGCTGGATACTTGTAGGAAGACCTTGATACTATTGACAGACTAATAGAAGACGGTGAAGCAACCTACAATAAGTGGCGGCACCCGGACCCTTATATAGGTAAACATGTGATAAAACTTGCATTGACTTTGCTTTCTGAACTTTTAACGTGTCGTCATGACGTTGTTTGTTTTATGACAATGTTTTGCCATGATACTTCCTTCAAGCATGGTCATAAAAATTCCTACCCTTGTTTGGAGGATTTGTGGGGGATGGGGAACCTTAAAAGGTGCTTTAAAGAGTTGAGGTGACTGCCATGATACAATTATGGCCATTTTCAGTTGCACCTAGACTAAGGTAGCTTTTGTGCCACCATTATAATGGAGCTACACGTTAGTTGCGATGGCATAGTGCCAAGAGCTGCCGCATTGAGTCACCAGCTTTAGCATAAACTTTGGTGTGCAACCATTTATAGGGTTTTGGATTTGATAGGTTTTAGGCAGATCGTAGAATGAATAATTTGGTAGGATGAATTCAGTCTGTTGCTTGCTGAGAATGACAGGCTTCACATAACATAGAAAATGAGAGAATTATTTGCACTCGTGTACCCATGTATTGGATGTATGCAAATTGAAAAGAAAAGAAAGAAAAAGATAAGATAAGAGACTGGTATTTTCTTAGTGTATCTGTACTCTTCACACATGTGCATGAATGTGGGCTAAATTTTTGTTGTAATTGCACTATGTCATCCCTAGGGATGAAAATATAAAAATAAATAAAGTAACTACTCAATTGAGCTATTAACCCTTAATATTATTGATCTATTAAATATTAACTAAAAGTATATTAGGGTATATTGCTCTCAACTGAGACAGAACCAAGCCAATGACATTGCATTTGATTTTCAAAATTATGCTTTCTTGATGTTAGTGTGTCCAGTGGCATTGCATTTCTTGCTGTTATTTGTTGCAATCGATCACTAACCCCCTTTTCTGGTATTTTCTGGTTTGTACTAATAATAGTTCCTTGGGCTCCTGGTGGTTCCAAGTTTACTCGCAACCCAACTCCACCTGAAGGGGTAAGTCATTATGGTTATATACATCAATAGGTTCTATTTATTTTTCCTTGACTTATGCTTGATATGATGATTAGAACTAGTTCATGGATTACTCTCATCAAAGTTGGCAACGAAATGCATTTGGTGGATGGGACAAGAATAATTGAACATTAAAAAACAATAGAACAGAGAAGATCATGTGATCATTTTGTGTGCGGACAGTTAGTTTGGATCTTAGGATTCCCTGCATTCCACTTTTATAAAATAGCTCCATTTACCTTCAAATCCTTCAATAGGTTATTGCCCAGGTGTGCTGAATAGAATATCATGGATGCACCAAGCAATAAATTAATTTACCTTTATTTAATAGTAAAGATTGCAAATTCATTGAACATACCATCCTTTGTATTCCTCTTCTTTGGATGGGAAAAATTGCCTTTCAATAATTCAGCATTTAAGAGACAAAGTACTTAAAATATTGTAAGGAGTGTGGAAAAACAGAGCATTCTTCGCTCTATAGTATGCTATTCTTTCTGTTTGCTGTTCTCCCTGGTTCCTCATTTAATTCTCTCCTGTTGCGTTGCACTTTTATAGCTTTGGTTTGAGCTTATTTCTGGCTGAATTTGATGACCTGTCGTTCATGCAGATTGAGATAATATATGATTATGGTCGTGAAGATAATAACTGAAACTGTCATTTTCTGTGCAATGAATAAAGGTCAGCAGTCAAATTGTTCTGTTACTAGACTCTGAATTCTAGTACTCTGGCTACACATTTACCAACGAAGCATGTGTTAGGCTTTGATGAAAAGCATGGACAGAATGTATGAACAATGAGTATTAACCATTATGGCATTTTCAATCATATCTCTTCCTCAACGGCTCTTTTAACTTCTATGTATAAGCTGATTTGTGTCAGGCGGATAGTATATTTGGTGCATAGCTTTCCCTTCCCCCCCGACTTTTATATTGAGAGAAATGACCCATTTTACTTCTAATTATGCAGATAGAAATCATCCAGACTTGTGAGAACAGAGAACGCTATGGCAGGCTTTGTTTATTACTGAACCATAACATTGTCATTTCGTTATTGTTGTTGAAAGTTGGAGTTTGTTTATGATTTTTCGTCCTACACAAAAATAGCCTGTTATGTTGCTGGATTTGGATGAATCCCAGTATTCAACCTCAAGTTGTTATGTGCATACAATTTTCCTTTTCACGTTATTCTTTTTTTCCCACTTCGATTTTATGAAAAGGGAGCCAATCTTTGGCAAATTATACATTATATGCCCCATGCGGGTCCAACAAGTCGAGAAACAGAAGATTAACAGAATAGGCAGGAGGATTATCGAATTTGGCTTCTGTTAACTGAACTGAGATCCTCATACGCGTTCTCGTTAATCTGTTAACCAGTAGCAACTAGTTTTTGAGGGAGACAAATGTCTCCACTAGCCTTCCTCTCCACTTAATATTTCTATGATTAGATCAGGTTTCAACGGTTAAAGTTTATTCTCTAAAAATATTATTGTAATATTAAATATTAAATGATAAAAAAATATAAATACATTTATACTGTTAAGATTTGATGTGGATAATTTATTATGGTATCTTTTTGTTATATTTATTATTCTAATAATTTCTTTACGTAGTATTAAATCTCAACCAGTGAAATTGATCAAATGATGGAGGTAGTACGTGAAGAGGCTAGTGGAGACATTGGTGCCCCAGTTTTTGTTGCTCTTCTGTGCCAGTTCCTTGGAGCTTCAAAGATGGTAGTGACTGGTGAGGATGCGGCTCATGAAGTGGGATGAATCTCATACCTTGTAATAATTAGGTAATGACATCTAGCAATCTCGCATAATTCGATAATTGATACTATTGTCTTGTGTTAATTCTAAATGTCAACTCATTCTAATCCTAACTCTTGGGCATCTGAAACTGAAATATGAAGCGTTATAGAATGCCCTTGAAAATATCAAAAGAAAACATATAAAGCGAAATTGATGCATTACTTTACAAACTATAAATAATGCGATTTCTAATAAATGGTCAGGAACCGTTAACGTTTCACAAAATTAAAACTTCGAAAGAGTTATAAGCAAACGTCTGACTATTACAAAAAATTCATATTATTTAAAAGATTATGCATTTTTTACCTATTTTTAATTTAATGGTAACTCTTCCAAAATGATTTCTAAAGCAACGAGGGAAATGAGATCAGATTAAAAGTCAGTAACATTGAAACTAGAAACTTCCTATCAGAATCAAATAGAGCAAAGAAGCAAAAAGTGTCAGCAAACAATTCATCCCTCTTGTTCAAGGCTTCAAGCCCATGCGCTATAAGTAAACCGCGGATAAATATATAATCTCTGAGCAACAAAAAAGAACATCATTAAATTGCAAGGCATGATCCATATATCTGATGAATTCTTCATCAGCAAAAGATAGCGCATGAAGAAGAAAAGGGCTCTCCTTCGATCGCCAGAAGCCTATAACTATCACAGTTCAAATGCAACATTGAGAGTAAATATTGATTCTATGTGCGGCATAAATTTCTGTAGAGGGTAACTGAAGCCAAAACTAGCAACCCATATTACTTTCTCACCGAACACGCAAACTTACAGGTTTTGACCACTAAACCTCAAATTCAGTTATTTCTAATGATGTAAGATTTGGATATAGGGTTCCTCCACATTCTTCTGGTACTAACTACATCTTTAAATCAAGTCAATAAGTGGCTCAACTCAAGTTGCTGCGAACGAAGGAATGTTAACTATAACATAACCAGTACATAAAACTACTACAGAACTTGGAACAATGCGGGTAAGAAGCTAGATGTTCTTTACCTATTAATCTCACTTCACTTGTTCAGTTGCAGCCCTAAAGATTATGTAATCTCGTGCATATACTACTTACTCTACTAAAAAAAAAACTGCTATAAGTATTCAGTATAGCATAAATAAAGGATGAATCTCCATTTATAGAGGCCAATGAAGTAAGAACCATAAAATCCACTATGAGAATCGAAGCACATGTAGCAGTAGTTAGGTGAGTCCAAACAGAATCTAGTGTTCAATAATAATGGCAACGGGAACATGCAGAATCAGAGACTGGAGTAAGTGTAATCCCTAGTGCCAAAGCCCCAAATTATGAACTAGAAAACTGTTGCATTCAAAATCAGATAAGCTTGAATGGAAGAGGCCAGGGAGTAGACCTGGGAACCTCGACCTTGTCCTTAATGCGCTCGATCATCTTCTCCCTCTTTGGCCTAGCGTTGCCGTATGATCCCTTGAATCTCTTCCCTCTCTTGGTCTTTTTGTCCCCGCGCCCACACAATACCGGCAACGGAGTAGCTCCTGCACAGGACGGCGCCGCCGGAGCAGTTGTGGTTGAGGTCGGTCTCGATGTCATCATAACCCGCCACAATACTGCACCGGATCTCTGCATCGCACTTGTTGCCATGGTTTTTGCTGGCTGACTACCGCTTCAGTGGCTAAACCACGAGACAAGAACAGGAGGGAAAGGGGAATCGCTGAAGCTTGTCATGGGCTGGGCTGGGCTGAGCTTAGAAATTGGGCCTGTATGCTATTCAGGCCCCATAGTTGCTTTGAACATTTTCTGCTGGGCCCATGGTCCAGTTTGATATTTTTTTCCCCACTGCTTAAACTTTAAAATAACCGTCTCCCTTGATAAATCAAAAGGATAATGAAAGTCATGCCTGGAATAGTATTGCCTGAGCCTCAATGAGTAATATATGTGATTTACAGGGAAAAAAACAGTTTCTTGTGCGACAGGTTAAGATTTATTTTAATAAAGGTCTGATTTATAATTGGTATATTACCCACCCTATTCAACTCGCAATAATTTTATTTTCGATGTTTGAATGAGTCATTTTAAAGTGAAATCATTTACCCGTGCCGTGCAATTATATGTTTAAAGACTAGAAGTCAATGAACACATTAGATAGGGTCCCTTCAGGCGGTGTTGAGTATTCAAATTGAAGTTTTCTCTCTGTTTCTTCTTCTTTAAAGAAAGGCAACGAATTGCCATAAAGTTGAGAGGGAGCACCAAGTCTATGGGAGCAATTGGATCCTCCACTCACCTCAGAGATGGGTAGGGTGCTCTCATTATTACGGGGACCATTGGATTAAAATTTAAAGATTTTTTATCTGCAGGGAATAGTTTTGTTCTCTTGTCTTTATACAAAAAAAGCATAGATAAAAATTGAAGATTTCATCATATTATGACCACAAAACATCAGAATGTACATCTCTCGTCGTCTTAAGCTCTTGACGGGAACGGCAGTGTACGTGTGAGAACAGTTGCTTTGGTTAAAGTAGAGATTCAGTGTGTAGTTGGGGATAGGTGAAGAGGAGGGAAGGGAGGGGGGGGGGGGATGCCAAAAGCATAAGATGCTATACATGAGCCAGCAGAGGAGGCCATGGCCACAGCACCTGCACATCACCATTATTCATTAGATATTCTTACGTGCCATTTGTTGATATTCCCATATTCAAATTCCACTCTGCATTCTTCTTTATTCACACGCACGCACACGCTACATGTACAGCTGCCCCATTTATATGCCTTGCTTGCCCATTGCTTTTTATCCATCCAGAATCTTGAATATTCTGTTCAACCTGTCCATCTCACCCTATATATCTTATATATGCCTCCTCAGCACAAGTAAGTAAACCCAACGCAACATATACATCAGAATCAAAGTCAGCCCTGGCTGCTGCCCGGGCAGCTCTTTAGATCCAATTCCAAGAACCATGAGACAGCCAGAATATGAAGGGCAATCTTGACTTCTACCCCCCGCTTGCTCTCATCTCTCTGGCATATACCGTTTTGTTTTCTTTAAAACAACCCTGATCAGATCATTACTAATCGAATATATATATATATATATGGAGGGATTTCCTTATTTAAGATGGAGAAGGCCTTTCGATTCATCTCCATCAACTACGTTAATGAAATAGGTTTCAAAAGAATCAAAGAATTATAGCTTGATCATCAAACTATAGTAAATTCGAACATGAAATATAGGATTCATCGCCTCGGCTACGCACATGTGCTATGTTTGCCAAAGGGCTCACCAAATTTGTAACACACATAAAGAGCATATAAATATATTTACAAAACCACTTACTAATTAATAAACTTCTCAATAGGACAAAAGAATTTGTATCGGCAATCCTATAAATTAAGAGTAAAATTATTATCAACTAGATGAAGTCTCATGCATATGTGGGTGAGGGTGCGATGCTAGGGTTTGGAATCGGAGGTTTGGGGGGGGGGGGGAAGCATCAAACTTGTGGTGATCGATACAAATATGGAGAGAAAGGAGGCCACTTGGAAGGAGGAATCCAAATCCAATGGAGACCACAAAAATGCCAACAAAATTGTGGTCAACACTTACGCGCCATTCCCGCCGCCACATTCATTCATCTGCCCATTTAGCAATTCACTATTTTCCATTCTACCCAATCAAATACGATTCCTCTTTTGTTCCGTGACTCTCTCTCTCTCTCTTATGCTCGTCAACTTTACCACCCTCAACAAATTATAAAAATGAATACGTTTAGTTTTACAATTCTACCTTATCAATTCGCTATCTTTTTATTATTCCATATCATTAACATACGAACAATTTAACTAATTTCATTGGATTTAAAAAATGAAATGAGTTGATTATTTATTCAAAATATAACAATAACTTTTAAAATATATAATAAAATGAATTGAGATATTATATTTTATGTAAAACCTAATTGTATAATATGTTAAACCTTATTTTATATGTGTCCCCTCAACTTTCTCCATTGATTGTTTTCTTATAAAATAAATTTAAAATGGTTGTTGTGATCAGAGTCTGACACATTTAATGTGGCGCCTGCAGCTTGTCATAGATTCTATGTTCTACATATGTTATATATCGGGACGTGGGATTC
>QFDD01120272.1:0-15863 GCA_006871305.1 Vachellia collinsii
ATCTGTGAGCAGATGCTGCAAGGAAATTCAGAAGGAGGCAAGGAGAAACTAAATCCTCAAAAGCTAAGGGGTTTTCTGCCCGTGTTTGCTATTTGCTGCATATGTGTATTTCAGCTACTGTACTTTCCTTATTCAACTGCTGCACTGCTCAGAATTCAACTCATTTGCACTGAATGTAGTAGGACTTATCTCATTATTATCTATGTTCAAATAATGATGGGAGCTTCTATCATATTCTAATGTGGGGGGTTTAAATAGATCTCAGTTTTTCAACCTTATAAGCTAGCTATTGAAGTGTTACTCCATCAAAGGTTCACATGATCAATTCATCATCATTTCAGCATCGCTTAACTTTTTCAAATATCATGGTCCCCAAGCTTTCATCAGTATCACATTGGTGTTGCTTACATAAACCCTTGTGACAATATTATCTTTTATGTAGTCGCCATATTCTTGCTTCTTTATGCCTTTACATAGTTTTGTCCTTGTTTCCCAAGTGTCAGCAGAACAGAGAGCAATTTAACTAATCACTGATGACACTATATCCAAATTTTTGGTTTTATTTTGATTCCCATAATTATATGAATGAGGATGCACTTACAGAAAGAAGATCAATGCCGGCTGGCTCAAGATTTGGAACAACAGTTGGCAGGTCCTGCACAGTAATAAAACAAGCTAATTATAATTAATCCTCACCGCAAGTTAACATTGCAGATGCTAGGAATTCACGTTCCTGTAACTTAAAACGACATCAGCAGATAGAATTAATCACCTTTGGAGGCCACTTGGGAAAGGATGATTTAAAATCAGGCAATGAAGTCACTCCAGGCCACGTATCCTCATTTGGTGTGCCCATGATTCTTCAAGTAAGCAATAACATTCATTTAGAAGCGTACATAAACTTCATTATGCAATTATGCATGCTTGGTGCAAAATTTCTCTGAATCCTTCCGCAGATGTTCAATACTAGAAATATATTTGGCTAGTTTTTATATGTCAGTAAATATTATTAAAATAACAGATCCGAACCACCATCTTCCTCCTCTTTAGTCAGGCAATTACAAGAGACTAAAACTACATAGCATTCAAGATAATATTGATGGACACTTAAAAACCCCGACTGTCACCACGTTATACTACACAAGCTACATCAAGCAAATAAATCACTAAGAAATTATACTGATTCGGATAAGAAACCAATCCAGACTTGTGTTGGGAGAAGGAAGCAACAGAAATTAATTAGTTTATCAGTTTTTCTCATTTTGAATCATTTAATTAGTTTATTTTGAATATTAGATGAGAAATTTTAGCCGTCAGATAAGGATCCATAGTGTTGTTGATAGCATCCCATAGTCCAGTTTGTTACCGTAAATATGTTAGAGTGGAATTACATTAAAGTAATTAGATAAAATCCTGAAATCTTGTGATGCTTATCAATGTACAGTAAACGAAAAGGCAACATAACTGAATTTCCTTGGTTCTCCAACAAACATCTCAGAAGCACAAATCACATGACACAACCCTTGCCTAACTTATTTTTTTTTCTTTTAGCCTCGCGTAGGTGTCGTATGCTTTTGATGCAGAAGACCTCTCAGCAAGACCCCGATCAAGCACAATGGAGAGCAACACAACCCCCCCGCCCCCAAAAAAAAATAAAAATAAATAAATAAATAAAAACAAAAGCATCCACAGTTGTTACAATCTAGAAAAAGCACCGGACAGTTGGTGGCCCAAAAAAACATGCTCCATGCCTCATGCAGATCCTTTTATTGATAGAAGAATTAATTAAGGTTTCATTTTTTAATAAAAAAAAAAGGTGGATACGAACCTTCCTAGAGTAACCAGCAATAGGCCTCATGATCAAGGTATTAAAAACCGGACCGGCTTCTGAACCGGTCAAGGTAGTGGGTCAAGGGTTAGTGGGTTAGATCGGGGTCAACCCGTGGGTCAGACCGGTCATAACAAAATAGTATAATTTAATAAAAACAATACTCATATTTGATTATGAACAAGTTAATGTCATAATATTTAAATCAAAAGGAAACTAAATACATAATTTTTTGATGCATACATGTCTCACACAGCTGTTTAATTGTAACAATAATAAAATACAATATTAAGAATATATATTTATTCTTATAATCCTTCAAAAATTGCAAAATAACAAAATAATGAGACATTAAAAAAAATCAATAGTAGTTAGTGGTAGTTTGATTTAGTAATCAAAAAAATAAAAGTAAGAAATTATCAATATGAGGACAAACTAAAGCAATAAATTCAATTAAAGGTAGTACAAGTGCACTAAAAACAAAAAGAAAAAAAAATTTAAAAAAATAAGTCTGACCCGGGTTACCCGGTTTATGACCGGTTCACCTCGGGTCACACCGGTTTATCCCGGGTCAGAAAAATCCGGTTTATGGGGGGACCGGACCGGTTGGGTGTCCGGATCAACCTGGCCGGTCCGGTCCGGTTTTAAATTCTATGCTCATGATAATGATTCCATATTAATATCGTAAAAATCTCAACTCTTTTCAATCGTGAGCCATTGACAAATCCCATGTGCTTTCACATTGATAGGATATGAGAATTAGTGTATCCAGAGAAAACCTACTGCAGAATGAAACCTATTTTACTTTTATGTCTTGTGTTTTTATATATTTTAGCAAGTGGCAGAATGTGTATGCTTTAGTATTATTGTATTTCGAAAGTTTCCTCCATGGTAAGGAAATCTTAGAATATTATGGGCTTGTTTGTTTCTGTTTTCAATTTTTTTGTTTTGAAAACAAAAAATTTCTATTTGAATAATGTTCTAAAAAATTACATTTGAAAATAATCATACTGAAATTGGATGGAGAAACTACAATGAGAACCCAAATCCTTAAACGGAGAAAAAGCTATCGAGCCAAGAAGAAAAGATTTCCCAATTTTCCAAAACAAAAAAACTGTTTTCAAAACATGAAAACAAGCAAGGCTTATCTTTCGATTCTCCTTCATGAGAAGGAAACCTGGCTTTCTAAATAGCTAATAGTTAGCATTTGGGACCAAAGTATGATGAATGATAATTTGCTACCTATGAGAACTCAGTTTGCTCTTCCCCCCTCAAAGTTCTAGTTATGCATTCCCCCACCATTGTGTTCTTCGCCTCTCTCCTCCCCATCTCTTTCTATTTATCTCTCCCATGTCCCTCTGTTTGCATTAGTGGAAGTGTGTGTGAGTTGGTTTTGCATCACATATGCTGGGATTTCCATTTGTATGATACCCTTTGTTCCATTAACAGAGTTTCCAATTTAGAGGGCTCATTTACAGGGAATCGATGTCTACTTTAGCCTGGTAGAAGAATATTTATCATCCCTATGATTCCTTGGGATCACTTAACAAAAGGGAGTTTCCTGAGTGTGCGCCATTCAAGGTTAAGGAATCATTAAGGGGTTAGGGTGGATGGTCAATCAAAGTTAGAAGGCGTCATATGCCAAGGTGTTAGAAAACAGGTGTTCATATAATTTCCCTCAAAAAATGCTAAGAATTCACTATAAAAATCCTTATACCTGAATATTTTAAACAATTCGTCAATCTCAGAGTCTCCAGGAAATAGTGGTCGCTGGTTTATCATCTCTGCAAATATACAGCCCACAGACCAAACATCCACTGGGGTAGAATACTGGCGAGATCCAAGCAATATTTCTGGAGCTCTATACCATAGCGTCACCACCTGCCAACAACCACCAATATTATATATGAAGAAACATTATTTTAGCAAATATTCCGGGAAAAATATACAATACATTTTATAAGATTGAATTCGAACGTTATAATTCAAACTAACTATATATCACAAATCAAATTATCAACAATCATCCAATATTAATTAGGTTTACATTATGATCAGAAGTTGTGTACATATTTTTTTACTAATCAATTTTAATTTTTTTAAAAAAGAGTTAATGGGTTAGCTTACCGTGGGTGCAGGTCAAAAGATAAACATCCAAACGGTCCCAAAAAATCCAACCCAACCCCCCCCCTTGGTGGGTTGGCTTACCGGCTCTACAGCAAGCATCCCTATCTCCCTATCTCTCTCAACAAGGAGCATTCTGTAGCAAGATCTTCATCACAAAATCAAGCATATACCCTTCTTCCTCTTGTCCCTCTCAGCTCCCTCATCTCAAGTCCCAACCATTTTATGGCTTTGAACTAAGTTTCTCTATTTATGGACCCTTATTAGTTGCTAACCTCACCACAAATTTATGAATACTGCATATGTTATTGCCTTTTGCTTTCTTAACCAGTTTTTTTTTCCATAAATGATAAATTTCAAGTGCTTTTTGAGGAGCATAGATATTTTCCTAACTGTTAATAAAAGACAAACTCACAGCAGTTCATAAGTTGGCTTTACTTAAACCAGGAACTTTGACAGCCACTCTTACAAAGTTAGTTATATCAATGTTTGCATTGTGTTCCAGAGCTGCAATACAAATAACATTTGTTTTTTGGAAAAATTATCCTTTTGGTCTTCAACTATTAACCCGATTATAATTCAATCCCTGAACTTTAACTCAATGCAACTCAGTCTATGTAGTTTTGACTCAGTTGTAACTCAGTTGCTGGGTTGTGACTCACTGCAACTCAGTGGACTGAATTATAAAATAGTTAAAAATATAGGAACTGAGTTATAGTAAGTCAAAGTTCAAAAACTGAGTTACAACCGAATCAAAATTACAAGGACTAAGTTACAATCAGGTCAATAGTTGAGGAACCAAAATACTAATTCTCCTTCTTTTTTAAGTCACACGATGACAGCATGAACAATGTCTTGTCAGGATTTATTTACGAGAAGTGAACTTTTAAGCCTCTTTAGGTCACTTTTCAGCAGTTTAAAAAGATCTAGGCAAAAAGGAACACGATCCTCTGGCAGTATATTGTTTTGGTTGGCTTGCAGTTTTTTTATGATGAGAACTAAATACATGCAGATTTCAACCAGAAACTTGTTCTTCACACCATCTTTGGGAGACAATAATTTATTTGTCATATCTTAGGATTTAAACTCCTGATTTATCAGACAGTTTCCCCTCTTGGATTTGACCAAGAATTGGAAAGTACTATTCAACTAATGTTCTTATTTAACATCCCCCCAATTCCTTTGTATGTTTGGTATGGGAATTCCCTTTTCTTGTCTCTTTGAATAATTTCTCTGACTAACATTCTTGAGGAAGGCAATGAATCTGAACTATAGATGATACAACTTTAAAACGCAGCATACATTTCACTCATTTCTTTACCAGAGTGCCTATCTATTTTAATGTCTACATAGATGAACAAAAGCATAGATATGGTAGAACATAGTCAGACCTCATGAGTAAATGTCCTGACAGGAATGCCAAATGCCCTGGCCAATCCAAAATCAGCAAGCTTTAGCGAATTACTGCGCCGATCTATCAACAAATTCTGTGGTTTCAAGTCTCGATGAAGAACTCTATGTGAATGACAGTAAGCAATGCCGCACAAAATTTGATATAGAAACATCTGCAGAATAAATAAGTAACCCACTCAAATTTAAATTTAGTTTGTCCTTTATGCCAAGACTAGCATTTTTGTTTTTCAATGCAATATCAATTTTCATAACTGATGAAGAACAGAAATACTGTGAATGAAGAGCTTGCACAGGCAAAACTCTCTCGCTCTCTCTCACACGCGCACACACAATGCAGCAGTCCCTCTCTTCTTTATGAGGTTGTGTGTGTGTGATAATAATAATAATTTGATTGAAGTGAGAGATTAACTACAAGATAAACTGCTAGATAATGATGTTAATCCTAAACCTCTAGATAATCAGAAGACCCTAATCCTTTAGGAGTTTCACTTGGTCAGACTTCTGAATACTCCCACTAAGCTTAAGATTAACACAAGCTGCAGCTCATTACAACTAACAATAACCTTAAAAATAGGAAACATATGTAGAGTATACAAATTAGGAAACTGAATTCTGCACCAAAAATTGAACATGAAAACATATCAATACTGAGACAGCTGCATAGGGCAACCAATTTAAAAATAAAAACGCATCTTGACGATAACAACTGGACATTACGCAACAGCTTAAGATCTTAGCAGTGACTAGTACTACCTCTGACAGTCCTATGTAGATAAGCCACAGATCCAGAATTCTTCAACCTATATCCCATGAGTTAACTACGCAAAACTCACCTAGCTGCTCTTCTCAGCCACATGATCGAATCACAATGACACAGCTTCCGGCAGACTTTGATCTACGTCACCTAAGGAGTACTCAGCTTGTTCCGTTTCTTGGGTTCCCAATTGAGATACCCAGTACCGTACAAATCCAGTAAAGTTTACAACTCACTTTTTAGTTTTTTAGTGTCAAAAAACAATAGCAAACTTGTGTCACCTACTTCTGTCAGCAATTTGTAGTAAAAACAACCACCACAAAGCTCAATCAAGCAATTAGTGCTTAACCAATAAACAACGTCAAATTACCCGAGCAACCAACACTTGTGCCAACTGAGTAACAAGCTTTAGGTCAAACGCAGTACTACAACTTGGTCAAATAATTAGTTGGAGCTCTGACATAGATGTTAAAGGCATAGTCTTTCTCAAACGAAGTTGGCCATCATGTATATTTTGAGAGAAGAACAGAACAAATATGGCTTGCTCACATAAAACCTACACACGGCGTGGCAGCCCCTCTCTTCTTTTGTTCATAATAATATGAAAATAGAGATTAACTACAAGATAAATTATTCCAGATCATGATAAAGGATGACTAAGTAAAAATAAACTGAGTATGACTCCATATAATCATACACTCACAACCCTCTACATATTTACCCATGAATATTCACTCATCTTTTCCCTTCATTTGATGTATAGAAAGAAAAGAAAAGGAACAGAAAGCCACAAAATTTCTCACTGATTTAATTTCCTTGCTAAAGCAATACATATTATTTTCATTTTGAGTGAGTTCCAAACTTATAAATCAGGTAATCATAAACCTAGTCATACAAGAACCAAACACCTCCAAATATAAGAAAGTAGTTACACACTTTTATTTGTCGATGATCTTTTGCAAAATCAGGAGATGAATCCATGTGCTTCTTCAGATCTAAGTCCAGGTACTCAAAAACCAGATACAAACGCTTCTCACTGTGTACCACATCCTGTAACCTGTCATTCACATAGCCATCAAGCACAGGCCAATATGGATATGGCTGTAAAGGTAGGAAAACAATGGGGCAGCAATTTACTGAAGCAAAAAATTTAAGAGGAAATCTTATATGGTGAAAATTGTAAAAGTCCGATTGGGCCACTCTGTCTTAAATTTTATAGTTCAGCATAACACATTAACAAGTGTATCTTCAGCATAGCCTTCAAAACAACCGAAATAGAGTTTATGTTGCTTAAATGGGATCATCATGGCGAGGTGTGGGAAAAGCATCTGAAAAAACACCAATACCATACCTAACAATATTCTTATGCTGCATTTCTTTCAAGAGAGAAATCTCTCGAATCGCAGTGCTAGGCACTCCCTCATCTTCCTGCTCCAATCGAATTTTCTTTAATGCTATGGTCTCATTTGTGACGCGATCACGAGCCTTGTAAACCACCCCGTAGGTGCCTTCACCAATCTTCTCAACTTTCTCGTACTTGATAATCGGAAAAAAATAGAGATGGAATCGGCAAATATTCGAAGAGAAGCACAAAATTGAACTCAAAGTCGAGTACATTACACTAACCTGATCCATGAAACAAGCTCAGAGTTCGCAGCGAAGTTCTAAAACCAGAGAAAGAATGAACAGAGATTAAAAGAGAAATTGGTGATGAAAGTGGCATTGAAGTGGATGTGGAAGAAGTAGTAAGTGACCGGTACCGAAAAAGGAGGGAGTCTGCAGTGAAGGTAACCGTCGATGCACTGCCTCTCTCTCTCTCTCTCGCCCCCCCACACACACTCACACAGGACACAGCCTCCTTCCAAGCGAGAGACCTGTGTCTGGTCTGAGTGGGATTCAATTCGATTCTTCCTTGTCAAATCCTAGAGGTCAGTCTTTTTACCTTTTTTTTTTCCATTTTTTTAATTGACAAATTGACTTTTAAACCAATTTATTTGTTACAAAGGTTAAAGTATAGGATGTTCTTTAAACCTTTACATCAAGTTCTAAATTTATTCAAAAAATTTATTAAGTGAATCATAGGTAAGGTTGTCAAATTCACAAGTTTAAGTAGACTCATGAAAGAGATATAAACTTATAAGAGTTTATCTCTATCAATAAAATTTATTAAATATATATGATTAAGTAATTAAAATACAAGAAAATGATAAATTAAATCTAAATGATTGAAATTGAATTCATAAAAATTCATAATTTATTATACTAAATATATTAACTTATACAAAATTCATATATTAATATGAGGTCATTAAAGAAAATCAAATAAAAATAATTATAAATTTAACAAAGATCATCAAATGTTGCATTATCATCATCTTCATTGTCTTCAAATTCTTCACCTTCACCATTATAATCTCTATTTGCCCCATCCACTTTATCATTGCCATCATAATTTTTCCTAACGTGATCAACATTCAAATCAACATGAAGGTCAACATCAAATATTGGATTATCATTGTTTTCATTAATTTCATGAGGTTGAAAAATCTCATCGTCCTCTTCCTCTATACCCTCTCCATATGTCCTTCCTTCAGTAATCCATTCATCATCAGAATGAATATCATCAAAATCATAATGAGAAGCTCTTCTATTTTGCTTTCTTGTTAGCTTCAAATTGCATATGACAAATGCTAATAATTCATCTTCTTTTGATGCAAACGATTTCTTTTCTTGGTATAGATTTAAACAAAATTGAAAAAAGAAACTTCATTATTATTATAATCTTAAAGCAAACTTATTTTAAAAATAAGAAAAAAGGTTATCTTACCATCTCAAAAGCTCTCCAATTACATTCATATCTAGAAGAGCTACAACATAAGCTAAGAATGTGAATTGCAATTTTTTTTTAAGTTCTGGGCATCCATCTCCATAGGAATCTCACCATTCTGCTAGAGGCAATTTTTTTCTTAGTTCTTGTGCAGTGTCACGCCCAAACATATATCTTGCATAATGAAAATCAGCTAATTGATACTTAATTTTGTTTCGTTCATCTTGATCCTCAACCATTCTTGATAAACATTCATATAATCCTTGTTTAATCTTATATTCAAGTTTAAAATCAGTGTCATAATGGAAGTAAGGATTGAGGTAGTATGCTGCTGCATGTAAAGGCCTATATAGTTGAGCCTCCCACCTATCATCAATTATACTCCATACAAGCTCATAACTGTACAATTAATAAGCAAAAAAAAGCCATTTAACCAAAAAAAACACACAAATAATCATGTTATAAAAAAAAATAAAGATTGCATTAATAAAATCAAATATAAAAATCAATTTAATACGTATCTCTTTTTAACATTATTAAAATTTTGTTTGATTTTTTTCTTTGCACTTTCCATTGCTTCATATATGAAGCCCCTAGTTACCTTTTCTTCTCAATCCACTAAATGAAGAACTTTAACAAGAGGAGCAGCTGCTTTAAGGCATGCCACAATATTCTTCCATAAGTTAGTATCTATAACACTTCTTGCCACTTCCTTTCCATCTTTAGTAGATGAAAATTTGCTATCCTTCCACTATTGAGAATTAAACAAATTTATGAGTGGTATTTTTTGCTCACTAAGATATGACAAAGTCAAATACGCAGTGGTAAATCGAGTTGCAGTAGGCCTGATTAAATCCTTGCCATTTGTATATTTTCTCAAAAGACTAATGAGGATTGATCTTGTATAAATATATGTTGTGCTTCGTCTACTCATGCCAATAGTTTCTTTATGCAATGTAATTTTTTTTTTTTCAAAATCCTCCAACATCAAGTCAATACAATGGGCTATGCATGGGATCCAATACAAATGTTTCCTTTTCTCCATTATTTTTTGCCTAGCTGCTTTATAATTTGCAGCATTATCAGTTCCTATTTGCACTACGTTTTTCTCCCCCACTTTATCCACAACTTCATCAAACATACCAAATACTTTATCAGCAGTTTTAGAAATTTCATAAGTATCCAATGAATGCAAAAATATTGTCCCTTTTGGACTATTCACTAAAAAATTACAAATTAAGTGCCTCTTTCTATTAGTCCATCCATCAGACATTATGAAATAACCTGTTGTTGTCCATTCACTTTTAAAGTTCTCAAGCATAACCTGCGTATTCTTTACTTCCAAATTTAAGTATTTTTCTCTTATCTCATGATACGAAGGAGGCTTAAATCCTTAACCGAATCTTCCTATAATTTCACACATTTGTGAACTCAGGATTTTTTATACAATTAAAAGGGATGACACCTGTATTAAAAAAGCGAGCTACTTGTTGACAAACTTCTTCCCTAAGGCCTTTTTTAAACTTTTGATTAATGGTTGACTGTGTGTTACCTAGCCCTTTGTTATTATTTTTTGAATTCTTCAAAAAACTCATAAGCCCTTTCTACCTTTTGATATTCAACTTGTGCTCCTTGACCTTCTTCTTCACCGACATCAACCCATTGTCTTTTCTTTTTAGTTGAATCACATTTTGCTTCATAAACATATTGTAGAATTGTGGTCTTTACTTCCTCTGGAACATTAACACAAGCTTCAACATCTATCTTAGTATATGCTAGATGATGTTTGAATCTGTAAATGCCACTACTAACAATTTTTCCACAAAAATGGCACTTTACTTTTCTACTATTCCCTTCAACTTCCATCCCATATTTCCATGCTATATCAGATCTATTACCAGGATAGTTTTTTCTTGCAGTAATAACTTTCTACTCAGTATCTTCCCTTGCATTTGAAGACATCTTCAATTTAATAGATTACATACTTAATAAATAGTCAAAATAAATTCTAAGATAAAAAATAATCCAAATGTAATCAATAAACTAACAATTAAAAAAAATTGTTAAACATTGAAAAGGTCCTAAAAAGCAATGAAAATGTTTTTTTTTTTATCAAAAATGTGATTTCATTAGGTAAAGCTGAAAAACAAATATAGCAATACATGAGAACTAGCAAAGTAATGGTGCAAAAAAAAAAAAAAAGAGGTTACACCGTTACAGTACAAATCAACAGTGCAAAATAGAGGTTATAGTACAAAACAATAGTGCAAAAGGAATATTGTCTCCCTATTCAACCAATGAAAAAGTTACTAAAAAAAATAATGAAAAAGTCAAATAACATGTCAAATCATACTCATAGGTCCTTCAGCTATACTATGTAATCTACATATTGCTAAGCACCGAAAAGGTTAACTTGGGCAAAAAAAAAATAAAAATAAAAGGTTCACAAAAGGACAAATAAAATGTCAAAGTTAGAGTTACCTTCAGTTCTTCAACAACATGCATTCACACCTTCTCTCTTTTTCTGACAAAGTTCACCATCTCATACTCCTGTTCCTTTCAAAATGTCTTTTCTTTTCTACTTTCTCCTCTTCTCACACCCTCACATCTCTCTATTAAAAAAAATGTCAAATTTCAAAACAATTTGCCTTTTCCATTCTTCTCTTTCTTTCAACTCGGAGCACCAGTTTGTTCTTTCTCTTCTCTTTTCCTTCCTTTCTTCTCCTTCTTTCTCTCTTCAGTTCAACTCACAAATTTAAAAGTTCCAGTAAACAAAGGCGCACAACTATGAGTGAAGAAGGGAAGAAGAAACTATGAACTTGTAAAAGACGATGGTGGTAGCAACAACTCAGCAAAATGTTGATTCACAAGCTCAAAATAGGGTTGGGCTGGGTACCTAAATAAATGAGATTTTTTTTTTAAATTTATATTATTTTGTATCTTCCTCTCTATGATTTATTCCTTTTTTATTCAGATTTTTTAGTAATCTATTTCCCAACTCTCTAACTCGCTCAACTCGGTTTAGAACGATGAGTTTAACGAGTTTGACCTAGTCAGAAGCGAGTTAGACCGAGTTTATGTATAAAACAATTTTAGAAGCAAGTTAACTTGATTTCCTTATGTGAAAACGCAAACTCGATTAACTGGGCGAGTTGACTAGCGAGTTTGACAACATTGATCATTAGTCCTTTAGCACATTTAATCTCATTTAATTGAAAATGTTGACTCCACATATTTAAATAACAATCCTACAATTAGATGAAATTAGTTTGTCAAGTATATTTTTTGAATTTAAGAGATCAAGCCTCAAACTACAATTTGGAGAAATGCTCCTTTCTTCAACTATGATAAGATGCTTATCTTATATGGAAGTAATCGAGTATTCGGAGTAACCTCTCGGACTGTTGGTGAGATGCAGAAGAGAAGCCATACAATAAATGAAGAGGACTTCCCAATCATGGATAAAGAAACTACCCAACAAGATGTACCTGTGGATCATTTTGAAGCTCTGGATATTAGCGTCAATCAAGAGAACTCACCTGGTGCTACAAGTGGTAGCTGTAGAAAGAAGCAAAAAGTGACTTCTAACAAAGAAAAAGATTTTGAAATTATGGAGTCAGCCATGGAAGAACTTGTAGCAGCAATCAAAGATGGAAATGATATTATTAGAGAAAGCACTAGGAAGCTACCACAAATGCTAGGGGTAGAAGTATGGAATATGATTAAAGAGTGTAGCTTCTCGCCAACAAAAGTGACCAAGATGTATAGAATCCTTATACATAATGTTGATCAACTCAAAACATTTGTTGAATGTCCCATAAAGGCACGTCTAGACTTGTTAAATGAAATTATGAAGGATTTTGTGTCTACTTAGTTGGCAAACCTTGTAGTGGATATGGTTGACTTTTGGTAGACTTTTGAAGAATATTATTTTGAAAACTATGATAGCTTTTGTGATCACAATGTTATTACATTTTGGATATGTTTGGTTGTGGATGATTTAGGATGGATACTATTATGGAATGGTTTATATCTTATCATATATGAAATTTTGTTGCCATCTATCTTCGTAAAATGTTTATACTTTGGAATGGAATGGTTTATATCTTGGATACTAATATGGAATGGTTTACATCTTGGAATGAATTTTGTTGCCATTTGACAATGTTTTATATCTTGGAATGAAATTTTGTTGCCATCTTCGTAGGTGACTATTAGCACGCACCTATATATATATATCTAAATTTCAACGTACGAGAAAACACAACCAATATTGAAGCCCCATGCCATGTGTGTGTATCTTCTATTTGGATTGCCGTACATTCCTCTCATACTATTCCTTCTTAATTAAACTAACTACACACACTGCCTTATTACACATCTCCATATCTGCATTGCTGATTTTCACTTCAATATATGTGTGAGGTTTGATATACGTCATGTTCATTTATATTTTAATATAAATATTATGAACACAAGAAAAAAAATCATAAATAAAATTATAGGGATGTATTTGTCAACTTAGACTTAGCTTCCCTTACCTCCCCTTGTGAGTCAAACAACAATTATTAAAATATCTCCTTTACCCTCACCTCTCTTTGAACCAAACAAAGTTCATAACCTCCCTTCTCATAACCTCACATACCTTTAATTAACCCCACCTCCCTACCTTTGATTCAAACCAAACAAAGCTCTCTAAACATAAAAGGAAGGATTTGTTTCCAACTAAGAAATTGAATTCTATTCATCCTAAATGCTCGTAAAAAATGGAAGAATTGCACACCGGTCTCAAATAAAAAAAAATTAATTATTTTCTTAATCTCAATCGCAAATCAAATTTCTATATTTACAAGTTTCACCGGAAAAAAAGCTAAAATAAAAATAATTGACACAAAAGTTTGGAACAATTGGGGATAAATCCTATTTGAGAAATTAATTGAGAAAAATTGTTTGGCGTCTATTTTAGTGGTGATTATTTAGGGACTTGAATGGTTGGGTTCTAGATGGTATAACTAAATGAGTTAGAGTAAAATCTCCATTTATGGCAGAATGAATGACTATACTTGAGGAGTTTAATTAAACTGTGGAGAATCAATTGGATGAAGTGGTGTTTGAATATGATAATCTAACCCTAATCAACTGTAGAAATAATAGTAATATTGCTTTGGAATGGAAGTGTGAAATTACTATTGAGAATAACCTTAAGTAAGGGAAGCTAATAGAAAGTACTCATGTTTGTGTATTTCTAAAAAAACTTAGTGACCGAATGGGTTGTTAAGGCTTCATTATATGGGTTGTGTCCTGCTATGCAGTTATATTAGCTTTTGAAGAACAAAGGAATAATAGTTGACTAGGGGCATTTTTTTTTATGTTGCTTGGAAGTTTTTTTTTAATGACGGTCCTTCCCTTAGTAGAAAAAGGACCTCAAGACTTCACATTTTCTTAAATCCCATTCTACAAATAATTTCTTAGATGGGGATTTGTTCATACTTTTTTCAAGGTTTTAAAAGCATTTAATTTACAAGTAATTTTTTTAGAGGATCCTTAAATGTTATTTTCCCTCAATTTTTATTCCCTTATTTTTAAAGTAGTCACCGTCATTTAAATTGTCATATAAAAATTAGATTTGTAAGAAACCAATGATTATTTTAAGAAGAAAATGCTAAGCACATCAATTGGTCATGGTCAACAAATTTACATAAGATCGGACCAAAAGGCCTTTGCTACCTTTATTTATTTGTTTATTTCTTCTGCTTTTTCACTGCATAAATTATTTCTCAGTGCATAGTAATCAATGAAACTCAATTTCAGTTATAAAAAAAAAAAAAAGAAGGCTGCAAACTAATTGCTCAAAAAGGATTAAAAGGGGGGGAAGAAAACAAATTGTCACAAGGCGGCATGTGATTTAATGAAGTTTTATATTATGTGATAGTGTTAATTATACGCACATGTGCATTCATACCAATGAGTTCAAACTATAATTAAAGGGAAAGTAGATACTCAAAGTATAAACTCAATGCAAGAAAGAAAACGCATTGTGATGAGGCTGCATGTAATCAAACTAAATTTTTTAAACAACTAAATGAAGTTGTAAGCAGGCCATGCTTGTTAACGAAAACATAAAAAGGTTAAATGATGAAGTCTTTCATGAGCTCCATAACTATAATGATTGATATGACTAACTAAAATGAACATCAATTTCCGATTTGTGTGTATCATTTTTGCGTGGGGACCATGCTAATTTCTTCTGTATCATTTCAATTTCATCGAATGTGTCAAAGGGACAAATGAACATCAATTTCACTTTTACCATAAAGTCATTTATATGTTATATTAGTGAGTTAAATTGTTCAATTAATTAATATATATTGTTGTCTTTATATTAAAATAATGTTGTCCTTTTATTACAGGTACATCCAAAGCGTAATGCTAATTCTCGAGGGCTTGGTGATTCAGACTCATGCTCAGATTAATGCCTAAGAATCAATTGATAAATTTGATAAGATTCAGCAAAAGGAAAAATTGCATGGCTTTAGAACATGGTTTAAAATTGCTTGTGTTTTTTTTTAATAGAGTCTAGATTTTCATGAAAGTAGAGCAGCCAAAAGTATATTTAAATTAAAATTATTGGTATTGCCAGAAGCCCAGAATATTGACGGGAAAAAAAGACGTGAGGCAGCTGTACAATGACAAGGTGCAAAAGCCTTAGAGTAAGATTTAAATGTCACAGGGGGTCATGTAGTTCTATCACACTCAAGCAAACTACAAATTTGCAACCAATATGTAAATCTCTAGACGAGGTGGGCAATATGATGATAGAGTAAAATGTAAAATAAATCTAAGAATGATATGAACTATAAGTAAGTTCACTGATTGTGATTTTTTTTTTTTTTGGGGGGGGGGGGGGGGGGGGGGGG